>JAIPRL010001478.1:0-81721 GCA_025469235.1 Pemphigus obesinymphae | reverse complement strand
GAAGTCTGAAAATGTATAATTTTGCCGAGTGGGGGGGTGTGACACCCCCCCACACCCCCCATTAGCTCCGACTCTGCACGTTGAATACACCAGTTCTCGTCTGATCACTGAAGTTAAGCAACGTCGGGCGTAGTTAGTACTTGGATGGGTGACCGCTTGGGAACACTACGTGCCGTTGGCGTGCAAATTGTTTTTACATTTTTGTTAGTTGTTTTTTCATTATTCATAATAATCTTGAGTTATATTTTTTTATAATTATTTAACAAAATTTTTTATTTTTGGAAATTAAGAAAGTAATACTTACAATTTTACAACTTTCATTGTATTTCATTAATTTGTATGTTATTGAAATTTTTTACAAGGATATTTTTCTCATTTGTGTCATGATCCCTCCCCAAAAAATGTATTTAAAAACTAAATTAATTTTATTGGTAATTTTATTTACCTATAAAATCAATACATATTATAGGTTTGTTCCAGCATAGTGTTGTAGACTTTTGGCACATGCGCAAAGTCAAAGACGTGATCATGCTGAGCAAATTTTAAACATCTAACAAAATGTTTTCTATTCCATCAGCGCTGCAACATATTGTCAAGTTGTTGAAAAGTGGAAACAAGAATTTTCTATTGCGGGTTTAACGTTCAGTCAAAATTTTCGGGCATGCGTACAATGTGAACATTTTTATCATTTTTGTTTATTCTTGTTTATTATACCATGTAATCTGTAACGGCCGTATACACCGTTGGTATCACTTCATTTTTTCGTAAGTATAAATACACAGTTAAAATTGGAAAAATTGGAAAAAATAAAAAGGACGGACTCTGGGTTTTTTTTATTACATCAACGTTTTAGGTTGCATATTTTTAAGAAAGCATAGTTAAGGCATTTCTATTTTAAAAGAATTGAACATTTAGGTATTCCTTTTATAAATTATCAAGGAAAGTGTAAATGTAGTCCGAAATGTAGTTTTAATATAATTTTTCAACAAATTTTTTTATAAATTATTGATAAGTGGTCAAAATTTTTTAAAAATTATATTTTGTTAATTACATGTCACCGCGTAAATTAATAAGTGTTACTGTTTACATTAAAGTGAACATTTCAAGTCTCGGATATTTATACTTTCTGATTTATAATAATATTTTTGGTAGTTTTTGGTTAAAGTAAGTATGTTCTTCGGGGCTTGGGGATCATGATTATGAAAGTGTGCTTCCAATTATGTGGGAAGTATTCAGTTCGTAGACATCAGTTGTAAATGTTGCAGATTCTGGTGATTATTTTCTTACCACAGTATTTTAATGAACAATTGGATACCTATCCCATCGGGGCCGCTTGCTCTGCGATTTGAGAATTTCCTGATAACGTCCCATGGTTCACCTGGTGAAAAGAAGGTTACAGGTGGATGAGGGGAATTTGATTGAGAGCCTAAAGTTTCTCTTACGATGTCTTCAAATTTTCTTAGGTGGGAAGATGCACTAAAATGAGTTTCTATGGTGGTGGTGAATAGCTGGGCTTTTTTGACGAAATTGTGAAGGAGGGAGCAGTTTGGATCCAAAAGTGGTTTTACAAGAGGAGGTTTGGGTAATAGCGCTCGGTTTAGTTTGAAGAATCGTTGCCGACCTTCAGGAGTATCGTACATAGAGCCTAGTAGATTATCCCTTTGGTTGTTGCGGTGTGTGGTTAATAGGTCTTTATCCAAAGTGGTTTGACAGTTTAAGGCTGTCTTGGTGGATGGATCTCTATGTCTTTTTCAGAGGCCTCGGAGGTATCTTTTATATCGTGTCTCTTGAAGAATTTCCGTAGGCAGGTTTCTGTTGATCGTGGAGCTGGAAGAAAGGCTTGTGTTTTTGACTAAATTGGTGGTAAATTGCTTGGTGGTGGTCACAGACGTGAGCTCTTCGATGGACGATTGGGAAGTACCTGGTAATTGGAATAGTTTGAAACTTCCATGTCTAGTTGAAATGAAGACCAGAGTATAATGTGAGATAGAGCAGGAGAAGCGAGTTAGACAACCTTAGAGTATATTTCCAGTACTATGGGGGTGTGGTCTGACGACAATGCAGAAAGAAAGTTTTCTATATTGTGACTAAGGTTTCCAGATTTCAATATTTAAATTACATTTTAATAATTTCGGTGTTCAGAGGCTCAGTTATATAAGGATGATCCCTGTGACCTTTGTACTCGAAGGTGCGTTTCTAAGATTCTCGGCTTAATCACAAAATAATTTTCATTGGCCGACTTTTTGAATCGCTTTTTGAACAAAATTTGGTTACCGAGTGTATTTTTTTATGAGTGTCGCCGGTTGTGTTATTTCCCATTCTATTTCTTATTGTCTTATGTCTTCCTAAACAATTGTATACACTCTATTTGCTATTATAAATTATTTTTAATTACAAAATATGTATTTATTATTATATTTTACATTTTTCCTATCCTAATAAAAATTAATCTGCGGTTCGTTCGTTTTCTATTTCGCCTACTCACCCCGTCACGACTAAGGTTGGCACGATGATAATTAATCGCTGTTAACGCATTTATGGGTGATTAACTATTCTTATTCCTCGCCTCCTTCAATTTATGGGATCCGTCTATATGTGCTGGACTTTTTGAATACTTACAATTATTATTTGAAATTATGATTAATTAAAAATATATATTTAAGTATGAAATCGGTAGAGTGTACAATCATTTATAGATGTATGATTCGTAATAGTAATAATAAATAATATATTGGCCATAGTCAGTCGCTGAATAAAATGGAAATAGGAAAATACGATAATGAAATAATGGCCCGGTCAGTACCTACTATTTATACATTTCAGCATTATCAAATTCAGCATTGCGGAAAAACGATACGTCTTGTAAAGTGAACCTCTCTTTTTTGAACTTAAATGAAACTTATAATATTACACGTGGCATTCAATTTAGATTTATAAAATATATTTTCTATCGTTTGTAATTATTGTATTAAAAATACCATTATTTTTGTCTTTTTTTTTTTACACTATTCTACAGATAAAAATATTATTTTTTAAATCAAAATATACATTTAATTAAATTTAAATGTTCTCTTCTTTCAAATAATAATAAAAAAAAATGATACGTAAATTTATCAATGGGCTTTCACTTTTCCTGTTGCGTCATTTTAGTAATGAGAATTACCTATATGAAATATATTAGGTACATATAAATTGTAATTTAACAATTCATAGTCATCGCACTATCAAGCTCAAATATAAAACCAGGTATTTATATTCGCAGGTATATACAACTCGCTATTGACCCCAATATTACATTGACAACTAAGTTTATGGTATTTCGCCGGCTCTTCTTGAAATTTTCAATTTCATTTTTGTCGTTTTTTTCTATTACAATAAGAATGATTCGATCTGGATGACTAAAGTAGTTCAAATATTTTGTTATATGGTAGTATCTCATTATAATTTCCAACGCGGTAAGTCGCTTGTAACAGTTTTCAATTATATACCAGTTATCCGTGTATGCCCATATATAAGGTTATTTAAATTTAATTACTAACTTGGGTAGGTACCTATGTACCAATATATAACCAAAATATACAATTATATAATAATAAAAAAAAAAAAAAAAACACACACAACTGGAAAATCACATTATTGTATACGTTTTTTTTTTTTTTTTTTTTTTTTATATAAAATTTTTAAATATGTTTAATATTTTTTTTAACACATTGACTATATATTTTCCACAGATATCTCTTGTTCAAATTGTATCAGTTTGGTTTTAATTAATATTTATAATTATTCTTAGTTAGTTTGACTGCATGTAACAACTTACTCGTATAACTCGTATAAGGCAACAAATTACAAGGATGGACAGACACAATGGGAATATATGGATATTAAACTTTGTAAAGAAATCTAAAACCACATATAACAAAACGACATTTATCATATATTGTATCACGATTTATTGTTTGAACCAAAAAGACAAAAATCAATAATAGAAAATAAAAATAAACAATAATATAAACTAACAGAATAACACATAATAACACTATAAGAAAATATTTAATTAAGTATATAATTAGTTTTGTCATTCTGTACATACTAAATATTTTACAATATGATCTAATATTAAAATATTATAATGAAAAGCGGACATATTTTTATTTTATACATATTATACCTAATACATTATATCATTGATAAATTATTACAATAATAATAATAATAATAATATATACCTATATTATAAAAAATCTCTTTATATAATGTACATACATATACAGAATGATTTTTTTATCGTGAATTTTTTTCAAAAAGTTATTTACACTCAATTCTGTATTTTTTCAGAACTCTAAAATTTTTATCCCACTCTCTTATTTGTTAAAACTATATCAACTTCGATTTTCAAACAGCATCTTATGATTTAAATTATAAACTCTTAAAGAGTATATTTTTATAAGATTTTATATGTTTTGGTTTTTTAAGTTTGATAAATATTTCCCAAGTAATAAGCATTCAAATTTAAGACGCAGCAGAGTAAAGAAGTACTGTAATAGCACATAATATATGTTGAAAATCGTGTATCTACTATAGTATTTTTTCACAGTTTCTTAAATTTTAAAGCTTATTGCCCGAGAAATATTTATCAGATTTAAAAAATTAGAACCTTAATTTCTCATAAAAATATATTTATTAAGAGTTTATAATTTAAATCATAGGTTGTCATTTGAAAATCTAGTACCTAATTATAGTGTTAACAAATAAGGGAGAGAGATGAAAATTTTGAAAAATTAGATAGAATTGAGTGTAATTAACAATCTGAAAAAAGGTCTATAATTATTATTTTATGCTTCCCAAAATACAGTGAAACGCTCATGATAAAAATAAATCACCCAGTTTATATATATATATATTGATAATTCAATATGATAAATTACAAAAAAAGAGAGAAAATTAAAATTATTATTGTTAAGTAACATGTTTGTAGTAGGTATCATTAGATTATAGTTTAAAAAAATTGACAGTAATAGTAAAAGAAAATCTAATAGGTTACTGGCTTATTGATAAGATTAGGTTGAATATAAGAATATAAGGATAAATATATTATCTTATATATATTATAATATACTGAAAGAAGTATTTATTTATTTTAATTATACAATACAATAAAAGTTTAATTAAATTAATAATATAGGTAATATTACAATACTTAATATGTTATTATATGAATTGCTATGAAAATATACGAGACATAATATTAAAATTATAAAACGATACAGTGCATTACAGGTGAATAGATTTTTAGGTTATATGGAGAAATACCTAATTATTAATGTTATTAAAGAAACAACTTTGAAAGATTTATGGGATAAGAATATTTTTTTAAATAAAAAATAAATACTGAAAAATTAAAAATTAAATATAGGCCACCCATGTACCTAGGTTGTCTTCTTTAAATACCTAGTTGAAATGCCTATCATTATTGGTCTAAAAAAATATATGTGACAGTTATTGTTATTATTTTTACACGTTATTTTTAAATAAATAGTAATTTTATATATTTTGTCTATCCAGGGCTTGAAATTTTAGATTCTTCAATGTTAATACAATGATACAGTAATTAAAATTTTAAAATGTAACTATGCACTATTGTATGAGTGTTTAAAAATTAAAAGACCACTTTTACTACTCTAAAAAACTATTTCTGAAAAGAAAAATATTTGTAAAACCGATACTTTTGCTCAGAACCTACACTTAAGGATTTTTAAAATATACTAACTCAAATTAATGTACAATATATAATTTTAGGTTCCGTATTGCTTTATAATAAATTTTACTTGATACACACACACAAAGAAAAAATTTACTAGTTATAACTTTTATATTTCAAAGTAACAATTGATAAAAATATACAATTTACATTTTACATATATGTATGTCATACAAATGAGATTTTTATGAATGTAGTGTAAATTTGTTAAAATTACCATTTTAGAATATTTACATTTCTATTATATTAGATAGTATATAAAACTCTTGCCTGTGTTTTTATTATTGAATTTTTGGTAAACCAGAAAAATTATGAATATAATATTATCTAACTTGGGAAAAGGAATATCAAAATATTTTACTGATAATTTGCCTATCTGGCTATCTACATATTTTTGTAAATATTTGGTCAAAACATAATATGTACGTTATACCATATCATATTGAGTAAATATACTTCTCATACTCTGTCCAACGAGAGAACTTGCAACGGACCAAACAAAATTTTGGCTTTGCATATTTTCACACGTGCCCAGCCATGGTGTCCCCACCTAGACTGTCAAGTGAACGAGAGTGTAACACACACCAAGTATTGCCGTCTCCACTATCGGCCGTCGTCGGGATGATTGGATTACCAGAAAGGTGGAAATGGGACCTCAACGGTCGCTCGAATGTCAGTCTGCATGTGCAAAAACGACGCGTTATCTTGCTGGACAGAGTATAGATATAACATGCATATTGTGTGTTTCAAATATAAAAATGTATTTGTATGTTTTCAACAAGATATTTTGACACTAAGAAAAAAAGTATGAATGATTAATTTGAGCGATATTAAAAATAATTGGCATTACATTATATTTTATTTAAACCAAAATTTTTTTTTTTTTTAATAAAAATGTACTACCTATATCCGATGATTATAATAATTATTTTTAATTGTAAAATGTAAATACAAATTTTTAAATATTAGGTATCTAATCATTTTTGTATATTTTCATCTAAAATGTATCAAAAATTAAAATTAATATTTTTTCACAAAATGAACAAACTGTGTTAAATTTATACGAGCAGGACAATTTAATACAATTAAATATAATAATAAATTCAAAAATCACATAATTAAAAATTTTAATTAATATCTACTTAAAACCTACTTTGAACTTAGTATTTTATATTTTTTCTCTCATATTTGACATTTTTTCAAACAATTTTATAACTTTTTTACATTGATAAACATTTTTAAAACTTGAAAAAATAATTGAAAATGGACATAGTACTGTCTATGTAATCATTGTTCTTTAAGCATGTAGTATGAATTATCTGATAATATATTCACATTGATATACGTATTTATGTTCATAGTTAATTTAATGTATATTAAAAATTATTTCACAATAGGTATGCGGTGGACCCTGTTCAATGTTGATTAATTTTTTACTTTATCATTAAACTGGACATTTTAGTTTTTTGTTGAATAACTTTAAAACATTGTATCATATATAACAATATAATTATAAATTAATTTTTTTTATTTTTGCATATTATTGTGAATAAATGTAAACAAAATATTTACATAAACGAAAAATATTATCCCATAATTGCATTTTCTTATACTTGATCATGAATATTAGCTACTAATAATATAAGTAAATAATTAATAAATTACTTTTACTTTTTTAAAAAATCTTATTGATTTATTTACATAAATATAATCAGTAGTAAATATGAATCATAAAGAAGAGATCAATAAGCAATACATAATATGATAAAATAATAATAATTTTAATTGAAAACAATCAGAAATCATTGAATTTATATAATATGGAAAGACTTAGTTATGATGTTATGATATTACACTCCTATATATTAAACAATAAAGATTAATAAATAATAGGATTAAAATTAATAAAATAATTAAAGTTAACAAAACAGTGGCACCATTGTCTGTGTTTAAGTATGATAGTTTTCATGGATAAATTGTGTACAACTATGTATTCATATATTATAATATAAGTAGTAAAATCAAAGGTGGATTTACAATTTGTTCTCTAGAAGTGTATTTTTATGGTAATTTTTATACTTCAGCACCACTTGATGAGTGAGTTAATATGAGCCAAATAATTTTAATAAAATCATTTAATGAAATTATAGTTATAAATAAATTGGGTGAATAATATTATTATTGACAATAATATTAAAATATAATAATTTTATGTATACTGTAGTTTTTCCTGAGGAAAACTTATTTTAAATTGTTTGGAAGTTATTTTGTTAGATTACATTTACATTTGAATCCAAAAAGATTTTCAAATGATAAATGAGTTTTAAATGTATATGTGATGTCTGAAATATTTAAAAAATAAACGCCTGTGCAGTGGCATAGCAAATCTTTATACATATGTAATTTTTAAGTTTTAAAGGATGATTAGTGGTTGGTTCCTTAAGTGGTAATGTAATGGTGTTATTAATAAAAAAACACGAACAATATAACTTACTTATAAATGTGATTACTTAAATATAAAAGTCTGTGTTATTAAATTGACTTACAATTACTTACCTTTACTCTACTATCGCATATTGTTGGTAATTTATTATATTATGTACCTATTTTATATCACATTTATTGCAATAAAGTTAAAATTAAAATATTAATATGTTTTATGTATTCAAATTTAAATTATATTTTTTCAATAATAAGTTATATAACAGAATGATTTTTACATTTTAGAGATTCAAAATTAATTATTTTTAATAAAAACAGCATTATTTCAACATATTTAATTAAACTTTTTACACAACTATAATATAATCAAATATAATTGATTATTTTACATAACTAAGCATTTACTTATTACATTGTAGCTAGGCTTAGAATTTATATTTGATATTAGCTTTTGTTATATAGAATTTGATTTATCAAAGAATTCAAATTAATAATGTGATTCTGTATTTTATTATGATTTAAATTTATTCAAATTCTTTGTAGCAATAGATAAAATATAAAATAGGTACAGTATAAAATTATAAATAGTAATGATGCCTAATAGCAGGGTATTAAATACATTTAATAACACTAACTCAAAAGGAAAATAGGACCTGTAACCAGATTTGAATAGGAAATTTTAATACGCATCTGGAAACGGGTAAGTAATACTGATTATGTGTAGGTATAAAAAAAAAAATAGTAACTGATTACTGAGGAACGTTCCTTCTTTGTCTAGGACCGCCGCCAGTGTTGTGATGGTGATGGTGTCTATGTGCATTTGATGTATAATTGCACCTCGGATTGAGCATATTCAACACTAACGTGGATCCAAGTGCTAGACCTGTGCCAGTTGACTGTTGCCCACGATCTGGCAGTTTTATCAGCAGTGTAGTAACCGCAGCGTTGGAATCACTGGTTGGTTCAATAGCAAGAGGTCGGATATCACCAAACCGGGAAGCCTGGTTGGTCTCCGGTTGTTGGGAAGCATTCAGAACAATTGCCACAAATGCAAATGGTCTTTTGGCCATGTGTAACATCTCCACAACCTGTTGCCTCCTAGCTTGGCGCATGTCGGCCGCCTACAATCAAAAACCAGATCGTTGAGAGTCAAATGCTTCACAGCTCATATTTAAATTATTCTAAATGTAAGAGGGGGAGGGTAGGAGGATTGGGGCTGAATTTTTTAAAGAGTAATGTAATTCTTAACACCCAAAACTATATATGTTTATAAAATAAATACAGTTGGCACTATCTTGAAATTTAAAAATTACGATACTTAAAATAAGTTTTGGAATATAATGATTTATAATAATATTACAAAATACATATTACATATAAATATGATGTCTCAAAATCAACTGTATACTTTTTTAAAATTATATTCACTAATTATCTAGTAACTATGTTTTCTATCTATTATAAGAATTTACAGTACTGTATTTCAAAAGTGAAGATACTGATTGAACATCCTTAAATTATGTCATGACGTTACAATGTACCTGTATTAAATTTACACACTGTATAACCGTAATTCAATTTAGCAGAAAATGCTGGACATATTGTGATTTTTTAGAACCAAGTGCTTGCTACCAGTGGAAAACTGGTCAGTTGACCAATGCCTTCACTTTTAGAACGCAATTTACATCTATGCAGATGATACCGTACTATACTCATGACACTTAATTATAATACCAATCATTTTCACATAAACAATGTACACTAAAGCAGTCAGATGGAAATCGTTAGTAATACCCGATTACTATTATGAACTAAAAAAAAACACAAGACTACATTGAGAATTATCTGTGACAAATAATGTTACTAATTGCAAAATGTAAAAGAGACAAGTAAAAATAAAATAAATAGTCAGTTAACAGATGTTTTTAAATGAGTGGTGAACAACAGAAAATATATACAGATAATTGACTAAACAAATAGAACGGATATGCCCCCAGCATTAAGTAAAACACATATAATAAAAGTTATATTTACTTGTTTTGCTTTCCACCCAACGACGCATACAGCGAGAAACAAAAAGAAACAAGAGAAAAACACAGAGAAAAAGACAAAGAGATCAATATGGAGCTGGTCTTGTCTAAAGAACACTGTACCATACGTTGGAACTGACACAATATGAGTAGCCTGCACTGGTAACGACGAGATGGCTAATAATGCAATATAATATCTCGTTGCCGACAAATCATGTTTGTCATGTGGAAGAGTAATAATCAATCTAAAAAAACAAGAATAGATAATAATTACATTTTGTCATGTAATATTCAACGATGATGGACTAGAAACATACCGGTTATTAACATTTTTAACCATCAACAAAGACATACTCTTCTTCAATGTCACATAAGTAGACAAACCTTTAGTTTTATGTTCTTGATATGTAAATAAATGTTTGGATCCTTTTGTAAAATTTGCATTGTTATTCACCCGTTCAATAGTTTCCATTTCACTAAACCATTCAAACCTAAAAAAACCCATATATTTATAAATTTTCAACAATATCCTTACATAGTACTTTTAAGTATTTAATTTCATTTTGAATGACAATATAGACTTGAAAGATTTGAATGGGACAAAATATTTAACACTAATATTTTATTTATTTCTCTATAGTAGATTTTATTATTACCTTGAATCAAAATCAAAAACATTTTTGTTAAGAGACATATTTTTTGTAACTATAAAAATATCTTCATGTGATGTCAAGAAAAAATCAACTGCTCCTTGTGTTATATCAACAGTTATTCTGATATCTACATTCATAAAACGTGGTTGCACTACAAAAAATGACTAAAACACAAATAATAACAATTAGAGAACATACATACACCATTTTTATATTATAAATAGTATTAAAATAAAAATTATTTTAATATTAAATTATATAAAGCGATAATTAAATTATGGTATTTATATTATAGTGTTATTTTACTATATTAATTTCATAACTAACCAAAAATAATGATAAAAATATTTGACCCACATTACCTATATATAGTTTTAAAAATATAGAACATTTTGCCCAACATAAATTATTAATTAATGTAATTATAATTTTAAGCTAGATAAAAATATTTTTTCATGTATAATAAATGAAAATGATAATGCAAAAGGAAAAAACTTTAATTAATATAAATGTATATTTAATTACATCACTAGAACAGTGTAAACTAAACTCAATGGGGAGGGGGGGAATTGGGGAATTCTTCTCAAGAGAATGCAAGCTATAGAGGGAATATAGTAGTGTAAAAATTACGATAATTAAATTAAACAAAAATAAAATTATTACTAAATATATAATTTATTTTTAATTCAATAGTTTAAACCAGCGTTTCTTAATATTTATTTTTATTAGTGAAATCTTTTTTCATGTCCACTTTTATCGTGTAACCCCTACTTTCTTTTAATAGTTAAATGGTAAAAGTGCCAACATAGCCTTTTGTGAAAATTGGGGATATTATCTTTTGAACTGCTCCAAAATTCCACTAATGGAATTGATTAAAATTTTTCTCGCAACGATAAATCAAATGTAATTTTAATAAAAATTTCATATTCTTTTGCTATCATGGTCAAAGGTTGTGCATTGACAAAAAATGAGTTTTAAATCCATAATTCATTTTGATGTATAATCTGCTATTCATTTGGAAAATACTGATTAAACGCTTCACTTAATCCAGTAAGGTGCTGAATAATTTCTTCAATGAATAGCTCTTCTATTTTAACCCCTTTCTCTTCTGAAAAGCATTTTATTACTGGAAAGCAATCAAACTAGTCGGAGTATACATATTTTCCAAAATTCTAACTTTTTCTTAAAACCAAGAAATTTTCATAAGCAGGAAATACATTTACTTGCCTGCCTGAAGGGTGAAATTAAGCTCATAGATCTTTAAAAAAAAAAAAAAAAAAATGTAAAAATGTTGCTTAAAATCAAGAAATTTCTCTTATAGTTTTAAATTTTGTTTCAAAAATTAAAGGCATGCACCTCGTTCTTTAGCTCAAAATGCGAGTTAGTATCTTTCCTCAAAATAACTACCTGACCTTAATATATAAAAGAAGAGAAGTATGTACACTTCCCATGTCCTCACATAGAAGTTTGAAAAAACAATTAATTAGAGATCGAGATTTTATGAAGTTTATGATTTTGACGTCCTCATTAAGAGTATTCTTATAACTGGTAGATAACATTTTTATAGCTAGTGCCTACCATATGTCATGCACAATGGCTACTAGAACAGTTTTTGATACATTCATTTTTAATACATTCTACAGCTCCATTAATTATACCATTCATAGGCTTATCAATAGTGTTCAAATATTATTTTTGTATACTGTATAACTGTATAAGTACAATATATATTATTATTTATTGTACAAAATTTTTTTACTGTAATTGACTACTATGTAGTATTAAAATATATTTTATAAATGTGCACGACTAACATGACTTTTTTCCACTAATTTTTAGTTAGATTTTTTTTGTAATTTTCTTGAATATTTTGAAAAAAAAAAATCACTGAAGTTTCACTGAACCCCTAAGTGATTTCCGCGGAACCCTAGGGGACACAGTTTAATAAACACTGGTTTAAACTATAAATACATCCATTTTATGTACCTACAATCACTATATATAATTACTGCTATAATGTATGATCCATATAATTTTACAAAAAATTATTCTAATAAATTATTGATATGCTATTTTTTAAATTTAAAGTGTAATGTAAAATCATTATTGGTAAAAAAAGAAGGGTGAAGTATACAACATTGAGAAACCACTGTACTAAAAAATTAGTTGTATGCTAAATATATCAAATAGGTTTATTTTTTCTAACTCTATATCATGAAATACTGATCTCTCGGTATATCATTACAGTTATTTAAATTTTAAACAAAAATACTCATATTTTATAATGTACACAAAAGAGCTTAAATATGTAGTATCTAAGCAACAAATAATATTTTTATTTCATACCGTTTGCCCAGGATAAAGTGGATTAGGCTTTGTTTTACATTCATCGAGCAATTTGGCATCGAGGCAAAACCTTAGGTCTACACTCATTTGTTTATAACACTGATGGCCATCAGTTGGAGTTCCCATGTATGATTCTCTACACTTTGAACACTGATGCATCCAACACATTTGACCATTATTTTTTAATGATCGATGATGAGGAACATCACCAGACTGACAATTTGTGTCACTTTCAGTATTGTTTTGACAATCACATTTTTCTCCAGTAACTGGATCACATGTACTACCATGACCATGGCATTCACACGGTCTTCAAATTAAAAATAATTCATAATCAGATTAAAAATACATATTCAATTATATTGAGGAAATTATTTATATTCAAATAAGATACTTGCCTACATGGATCTCGATTATCATTTGAACCTCGAAAGTGACCAGATAAGCAGCCTGAACATGTTGGACCAGTTGTGTTATCCATACAATTAATGCAATAAGCATCAGAAAGAGGACCATCATTTTGAATAAGAATAGAGTTAGGATCGTTTATAATACTTTGAGTATCAAATGGTTCAGTATCAAATTTTTCTAGGCATTTATTAGCATGGCCATTACAATAATCTGAACATGGTATACATTGACCGTGATCTACTGGGTTGCCCACATACCATGGTTTACACCGTTGACACTGCGATCCTTGAGTATTGTTCTTACAACTTAAACATTCAGTTAAGCGATCTGGACCAGCACAATCAGAATGTCCATTACATTCACATTGGATAGTACAATTTGAACCAACATAACCAAAACCACAATGACACACATCTGGTTTTATGCATTCACCTCTAACACAGCCTATAAATAAAAATTATTCAAAGTAATTTTTATTAACAAATAAATTAGTATATAATAAAATAAAACAAAAACATATACATTTTCTTTTTGACCATATTTATATAATTTTGGTTAAAATAAAAAACACAGTTATTATGACTCAGCTAAATAACATAAAATTATTTCAGCCATATATTAATTTGTCTAAATTATTTCGATATATTTGTATAAGTATATATTACTTGCTAATGTATTGGTTTTTCAATTATGTGTTTTTTTTGGTCATTTTTTTATTTTGTAAGTACTTTTGAAAAACGTAACGAACATTTTTATAAATTAGAAAATAAAATATAAACTTGTCATGGTTATGAGATCATTTATATTTATGTTTACTTGTTTTTGGATAGAAGGAGTTAAGTAAAAGTTTTTGAGTACAAAGATTTCTGATAGAGAACTCATTTAGTCATAGTTAGTCCTTTTAAGAGGTCATTTTTCTATTTCCTCAGTAGATTCTTTTAGTGTAATTCTCCGTTTTCTATTTCACCAAAATCATACTTTATATATTTTGTTTTATCCCTACTAATCCTTAGTCCTTTACTTTCAAGAGCTTCCCTCCACTCATCAAGCTTACCATTCACTTCCTCAGATCTCCTATCAGCAGTATATCATCTGCAAACATCATGCACCATGGTATCTCACTCTGTATATCCTTTGTTATTTTATAATAATAAAATATTTTGTGTTTTTATTTTTACATTATATTTGTATACTCAATGCACATTAATGACCTGGCTTAAACAAATTAAGAATCCGTTGCCCGTCACCTAGCTCCTGATGATTGTTGAAAAATTTAGTTACAACTATACAGCGTTGTCCGAAATAATATATGCGTGTGAATTAGAGCTTGCTGTATTTGAGCACAGTGTGTAGTGCATGTGAGTATATATTAGCACACTGTATACAAACATGGATCAGCTGATCGGTGCGGTAAAGAAAGTGATTTTGGCTACGCAACTGATCATCATCTTAACGTGAGCCGGGTAAATATTTTTATTTATTGTATATTATCTATATTGTATATATTATATCATTGTAATTGGATTTTGCTAGTAACAAAATTTTAAATTTAAAAAAAATTGAAATTAAGCACCTTATTATCTGTAATTGTATTTCCAAACGATATGCGGCTAATAAATATATTTTTTTCTTTTTGAAGTGAATTTATATTTTTTTGGTAAAATTAAAAACCCATGTTTTTCCTGAGTTAAAATTAAAGTTCATATTTTTTTTCCCTAACCAAATTGAAAATTGTTTATAATTACCTTGTGTGCAAATGGGAATGCATTGTGAGTTATCATCAGGTTGATAGCCTTTTCCACAAACACAGTGGAAACCATCAGCAAGATCAACACATTCTTCACTTTCTGGGTTGCAACTATGATGACCATTTTCACATTCATTTTCAGGTGGACAAGTTATATAATACCATGCTACTGAATTATTTAAGACCGATTCTTTGTTTAATAAAGCTACATTAGTTGATGATGAAAGTTTATCATCTAATCCATACATAAAGTCATGTGATTCTAAATTTTGATAGGCTGCCATTTTTGGTTCAGTATTTAAATGTAGAAGCAATTCCTGACAAGAATGATTAGGGCCAGAAGCTGGACTAGACATGTAACCTTCTGTACATATCCCCTAAAAAAAGAAAAAATTTTTATGAGAATTTTTTAAATAGTAAAATTATTTTATTTTATTATTTACCTGTCCAGTTTTGTTTAATACATTTAAAGCACACCATCCACAATGAGTGTGACGTAGACATGTGGAACATTGAGTATAACTTGAACATGGTTGAGGACAACGTTCTATGTTACCACCACTTAATACAAGTCCACAAACACCTCCAGCACAGTACAATGGTTGATAGCTAGGTGATATGCATTCGTTTAATGTTATTGACCATCGACATTCATGCCATCCTCCTTCTCCACCCTTAAAAAGAAAAATAATTTAATTAAAATTATAATTTTCTAATATTAAGAATAATTTACTTGAGATGATAAACACGTTTCACACGATTTGTGTGCAGAACAACGTTCTGGACAAATGGATGAATTTTTTATTTTAATATTTGATCGTTGATTGAGATCTAGACTGGAACAACTCCAATCATACAATGATTCACCAGTCAAAATTGTTCCAAATTCAGATGTATGCACTTGTCTAAATAATATTAGTACAACAATAAATTATACAAATATTAATAATAATTATTCCTTACCTGGTCCATAAACAATTGCTTTGTTGATGACATTTTTCACAATCAGTTGCTGTACACTGAATATTTGGACACATTTCTACTTTAGTTACTGTTTTACATTGGTTATCACAACTTGAAGGATCTTTCACACATTGTCCTTTAGAACCACAATTCGCACACCACGAACAAACCTTAAAATAATGAATTATTATGTAAGATGAAAATTAATAATGTAAATATATATAAAAAAAAATGTAGTTTTAAATGAATTAAGTAAACATACATTTGATATTTCATAATGATTATTAGGCCACGAGGCTAAACAATCAGTACAAGTATTGTATTGCTCACAAGAACGACTAGATATCCAATTTGAATTGCAAGAAACTCCATTATTTGTACGCGATGTACTATTCGTTGAAACACAAGGATTAAAACCTGGACCAAGATGAGTAAAGCAATAGCTGACATTTGTTCCAACCACTTGACAAAATGAACACCCAACAAGTGATCTAGTTAAAAAAATTTTTTAATGTTTTTAAATTTTAAAATTATTTACTACTTGTATTTTTATACAGTTATTAATATTTAATATGCATTAAAAAATTGTAACAATTTAATTACATAATATTATAAATATTATAAAAAGTATTACATTTTAACAATATTTACAGACCTGCATTTATCTCGTTGTCCAGACCAAAGGTTACAGAGATCAGGTGGTAAATGAATACGTGTAACACGAGATTGAATATCACCAGCAAAACCACCAAGAATATACATTGATTTTGTATCTACATCTAACGTCATGGCATGAGCATGAGTAGGAGGTGGTGGCAAACCAATTATAAATACATCTAAAATAAATATAAAAATATTCTATTATTTTTCTTATTTATATATGAATTTTATGTTTTTATTCAATTTTTAATTCTGAGAAAAGCAAGGATTGTATTGGTTTTACAATGATTTTTTTTTTATGCCTGTACCCAAAATTTCTATTAGAATGAATGCTCAATTGTTACATGCTTACCCAGTTTCCAGTAAAAACTTGTATCTAGTTAGTACTTTTATTTTTTATTTTAGTAAAAATACTAAATACTTAGTATTTTTTCAATACTTTTTTAACGCATAAGGATAAGCAACCAAAAATATACGATAAAAACACGATTCCTGCAAAATCCACTATTGTTATACAAATCTGTAAATAATGTTACTAGAAGCTTGAAATGTTTACAAAATGCATATGCAAGTACTATATATATATATATATATATATATATATATATATTTATATATAAAAATATATATTTTTGACAATTTATAACAATTTTAAATTTTGAAATATTTAATTCATGAAAAAGTTAATTTTAGGTTTAAAGATCTGAAAGTTGTAAACAATATTGTGACATTCTTTCTATATTCAAAAAATCTCAAATATTGGTAGTAGGTAGTCATAATTTTTTATAAGTCATTTAAATTTTTTGACAAAATGTATTATATTTAGTATGAAATCTATTAGAATTTCAGGGGGAAATGGGCTTAAAAGCTTAAAATATTAACTCTATATGTATTTTATTAATATTTTGTTTGAATACATTTTTCAAAAATATTTTCTCAATTCTAAGAATTTTAAAATTTTTAAGTCATAGAAAGGATTAATTTTACATTTTATAATGTGAAAATTTATTACAAAGTTAAATGAGTGTTATCTTATGGGTGTTAAAAAATCATAAAAATCATTTATCACAATTTTTTTATAACCATTTAAATTTCGAGATAAAATTTATTATTTTGGTATAACAATAATGCGCACAATCTATATTTGTTATAATATAATTTTTTTAAAGACTTAAATTTAGGCCAAATATTAATTTTAGTACCATATAAAAGTGATAATATTTTTAAAACAGGTTTTTCTAATTTCGGACTATTTGTAGAAATTATGGAATATAATATCTGATATTAAGACATTTTGCATTTTTATTTAGTGTATTTTTTAAGTGTCTTTTAGGTCCTCAAAATCTTTAGTAGTAACTAATAAGAAATAATATGAATTTGAAATTATATTCTTAAAATATACTGAATTTATTAGTTATTACCATTGAATATTACAGAGATGGAGTTCCTTAACAGAGTTGATGCCAAACCATTGGTCATTCATTATGAAAAGGAGTCCATATCTGACATTTTGTTCCATTAGATTATGCTGTATTTCAATAAATATTGATATCTATTCAATGATAACCGTTATATGTTTGTTAAAGTACATCATAATTCAACAGATACTAACTCCTTTTTAATGCCGATAACAGATGGCTTAGCATCAATTTTGTTACATGATTGAAATAGGAAATACAGTCTCTATATTGCTCAATGATTATTGCCGACAGTAATACCTACTCATGTATTATAAACCAAAGCTTCACTCAGAATAATTTTATCGAAAGAAATGATTTATTATTGTTTTTTTTTACCTGGTGTTAATAAACGTATCCATTGATTGCATGCGTAAGAATAAGCAATAAGAGTATCATTTGTACTTGGAGGATCAGTTCTTCCACCAAAAACAAACATATATTCGTCTGTTGTAATAGCTGAATGTAAAAACCGTCCCCTTGGCTGAAATAATACAATATAATAATAATATAATCTATAATTATAAAATATGTTATAATATAATTTTATATTAAATAAAAAGTAAAATAAAAATAATTACATTTTGCTGTATATTTTATATATATTTATTTTCAAATTTTTATCATTTTAATTATATGCATATATAATAATTATAAGTGCATAAAAAATTTGGTCTGGTCTCTAATAAATTGTTATTATATATTTATGAGAGAATGAGAGAAACCACTCATTGATTTAGAACAATTAAAAAACAATACCTCATAAATTACTATATGAAAAATATATAATGCTACAAAATAGTACCTTTTAAAATATATTATTAATTCTAACACGTTCAATTTATAACAATAGAGGACAATTAAACTGTATTAGAATTAAATATGATAACAATAAAGTTATTTGATTTTGTAATTTTAAAAAGTATTTCAATAATTCAATCCCAGACTATTTTTAAAATTCAAAAAAATTTTTTTTTCAGTTTATAGTTCTTCCATATCCACCCAAAGTGTAAAGATTGCCCAATTTTTTATACTATGAGCTATTACTTACTAGGCTATTTTTTGGTGGATTATAGTCCTTAAAAATAGGTAATACAGTCCATATTTGTTGTTCATAGTTGAATGCAAATAACTTATCTGTCATTATTGTTTGATTCACAGAATAAATATATCCACCAAATACATACAAACTATCAGTTAGTCCATGATATACTGTACTATGTCCATATATCCCTAATAATAAATAATCAAAATATTAATAAATATATTATGTGATTCGTTTTAAACAAATTTAATATAATATTTACCAGCTGGTCCATAGCCACTCATTTTAAATGTTCTCCAAGTTTCTATTTGTAAATCAAACTCCCATACATCTTCAAGGAAACCAATATCTGGACTAAAACCTCCAACTAATATAAGACTTTCTTTATCTCCAACTGACCGTAATGTTAAAGTATGACCAGCTAATGGTGGTGGATCAAAACTTGTCTGCAATATTTAAGATCCATAAAAATCAATTATAAATCATAAAACTTTTTGCATATTCTAAATTATTAATGTATATTATATTAAAATTAATTTTATTAATGGTTTTAAGTTTTAACTATTTATATCAGGAAGTTAAAACAGTTTTAAAACCAGAAAAATTGAAACTGGTTTTAAACCCAAAATATTTAAATCTATATTTTCTTATCACATATATTATATATAAATATATTATATTATTTTTGTATTTCTAGGTACCATAGTCATGTAGATATCAGTTTATTAGTTATTACTGAAATAATGGGGAAAACTGTTATACAGAATAATTCGTAATCTAATAGAGATAAGTAAACTATAATATGTATATATATCTTATCAGTAATAGTTTTAAAAGTAAAATCAATATTTCAAGTAATTATTAAAAAAAATTGTTTTTTCTTTGGTATTAAATTTTATTGATTTTTATCTTTTAATCTTTGATTTACAATAATAATAATCATGCCAACTATAATGAGTATCGAATAATTGAACCACAGAATAGATTAAATTTAACTATTTACACATATTTGTAGATGGAGGCAAAATTGATATAACAATATCAACAACATGTTTAGTTTTACTCCATGGGTACCTATAAATGTTAAATATATTATTCTATTAAATATTTACAATTATTATTTTATTATATAATATTAGGTATTGTAATATATATGAACATAATAAAAATGATCTAAAGATATTATGATCAAAAACCATGTATGATAATATAGGACAGTTAAAAAGGTAAGAATCGTGGCAAATGTAAATCCCCTATGAAAGTAATATGTCTAATATTGAAATATCTAATATTTCAATAATAATGTCTACTATTATCACAAAACATATTGAATTATGCAAAATATGAAATAACTCAAATGTCAATAATTATAAAAATGTATAATTGTCATTTGTCATAAATTTTAAACTAAAAACATAACTAATGATTACCGTACATAATAAAGCATACTATGCGATTCAACCGTGTGCGTCTGAGATTTGAAAATGTCTGAATTCAAACATTCAAAGTTAAATGTAAAAGTTAAAATGCATCATTTTACATGTGAATATAAACTTATATAAAACCCATATAAAACTGCAGGTTTAATTTTTGATGTTTTCAAATCTCGGACACGTGTGTAGTGTAGCTTAAAATATTAAATATCACTTCACTATACTTTCAAATACCCCTAACTCCTCCTAGTCAATTTAATCGTCCTTTTTACTACTTTGATCTCCCTTGCAATGCTCATTTTTCAATGACATTTACCATGGCTTTCTTGCTTTTTAAAATAGAAATCAGTGAATCCTGATGGTATCAAAGATGACTTTTTGTATAATCTTGAAACTTCAAAATATTATAGCTGAGATGCTATGGCTACTATTTAGGTGTTAAATCGATTTTGGTATTTTACTAAAATAGCTAAAACTTGGTTCTATCAAACCCATTCTAAAATATGGTGATTCAATAGATGTCCCAATTACCTTCCCATTACTATTCTACCACATTTATCCAAATTATTGGATACTTTTGTTCAATTTAATTCGCCTTTTGATAAACCATATTATATTTGCTGGTTTTTAATGGTTTTTTCACCCTGCTAAATCAATAGCATGTATTGTACTAATAGCATGTTACTTGTATTTCATGATAACTACTAGATTAATGTGATCTACACTGACTTCATAAATACTTTCAACCATTGTAACATCCGAATTGTTGGATCCATTTGTATTTTTTTCTATCATAGTATATTTATTATATTATACTGTAATACTAAAAAATTATAATGTATAATTATTTTTAAACTTGTGAAATAAATCAAACAGATACGATATAATTTAACACAATGTGCCAAATTATGTCATAGAAGTTTAAGTCCTAGTGTTTTGTTTAACACTGCAAAGGTTTAAATATAGCAGTTTTTTAATATATATTATATATGTTCATCAGATTGTTGTTATTTTTATATGTTTGTATGTAATTTAATTTCGTCGAACTTTTTCAGATAATACTATTATCGATTTAATTGACATGCTTATCATATATAGATACTATTTTTATTTATTATAGGTAATATGTACTTTGTAATTGTTTTTTCATTTTATTAATAATCAGTTGTTAACATAAATAACACTTTTGCTGTCAACTATGCAGTTTTCATATACATTTATATACATTACTATTATGTATTATTTTACTTTTTTCATTGTTAATTTATAATTAATATGACAACAAAACACATAAGTACATCTCCTATGGCTAAATATATTTTAAAAAATTAGAAAACTATAACTCTTCCTACAAAAATTTAAATAATAAAATGTTTTGAATCTGGTTAACGAGCGGTGGACATTGCTAACCACTATTGTCTCACACCAATTATCGTCTGAACTATTAAAAGCAATGCTGAAAAAATTAAGGCAAGTGTCCAAAATACATCAGTTACCAGTTCAAATAAAATTAATTAAACTCGAAATCCACGTCGAGTGCCAGCAAGTTTAAATATTATTCAATTCAAAGCTAAAACACTATTTAATAAATTAAAAGAAAAAAATGGTGAATTTAATGCTAGTAAAGGCTAGTTTAAGTGTTTCAAAAACCGTTTAATTATCATAATATAAAAATTACTGGTGAAGCTGCAAGTTCTGATCAATCTGCTTCAGATGCTTTTATTCACAAATTAAAAAATTATTGAAGAAGGTAGGTACACTTCGAAACAACAAGAGTTTAATGTTGACGAAATGGGACTTATTTGGAAACGCTTGTCTTCTAGAACCTATATTATCCAAGAAGAAAAATCAGCTCTAGGATTTAAAGCAGCTAAAAGTTGAGTAACATTGTTGTTGGGTAGGAATGCTCTCGATATTTTTAAAATGAAACCGTTGTTAATTCACACAGCTGAAAATCCACAAGATTTTTTTAGTATATAAATTGTCTTTCGAGCAACTAAAAGTTGTTTGAAAGACAATTTGCCAGTAATTTATAAATTAAATAAAAAGGCGTGGATTACTGGTTCTCTTTTCAGTCATTGGCTGACTGATTTTGCTATACCTGCCTGCAAAAAGTATTGTGAAAAAGACTTATTGACAATGCTTCATCACATCTTATACACCTAGATAAATTAGATGAAAATGTCAAAGTATATTCATTTCACCAAATACAACAGCTTTTATGCAGCCAATGGAGAAGGGAGTAATCGCAGTATTCAAAGTGTATTACCTACCTCGCATATTTCGACAATTAATTGAGGTAATAAACAACGGAGACAAATCAAGTATTGTTGATTTTTGGCAAAGTTAAAATATTTTTCATGCCATTCAAAATATTAAAAAAAAAAGGTGTATGAATTTAACATGGCAATCTATTTGGAAGGAATGTGTAATCGATGGATCAGAGACCATACCTGTTTCCACAATAAATCAAGAGACTCTAATAATTGAGTATAATGGATTTCCTGAACTAGAAGAAGATATTGATGAAATGATTTCTTCTTATGAAGAAGAACTAAGTAATGAAGATTTACTAGAGTTAAATAAAAATAAAAATTATGACAAAGTTCAAGAGGAAGAAAGTGAAAAACCAGATGAAGAAGTTATTAAATTAAAAGGGTTATTTAAAGCTTTCCAATTAATTGAAGAAGGCCTTTAAATTATTAACGATATAGATTCAAATCATGAATGATTTTCCAAGGTAGAAGGAAATGTTTTGAATAGCTTAACATGTTACCAAGACAAAAAAAAAAAAAACGCAAGAAAACAATCAATACTAGACTCATTTAAAAAAAAATAAACTGTATGTATTTACTAAAAAAATTTATTTAAATCAAATTAAGTTTTTCATTTATTTTAATATACATAATTTAAAATCATTTAATACAAACAATTTATATTTAATTTTAATTTTAATTTAATAATATATAAATAAAATAACTAAATTGTGAAATTTTTATCATACAATTATAAAATATGTAATACATTGTTATTTATTGGTAAGAACACAGTATAATAAAGTGTATGTAAAGTGTTTCACTTAACGGTTTTTAGGTTGAAATTGTGTTTTTTAGGACCCTAACTTCGACGTTAAATGAGGACTTACTGTAATTAATTTGTCTATTTTAATGTTATTTTATTTATAAAACAAGAATCAGAAATGATTATTATTTTATTATTTTTTTATTTAATAAGTAATATATTATGAATACTGAGCACATAGTACCTATTGTAGTATGCACCAGTCACCTATTTATAAATATAAAATTATATTATCTATAGGTTTATTCTTTGGGTGTATTAGCTTTGCATTTATATTATGTGCTGTGGTAGTCGTAATGTAAATTTATACATTATTTATATTAGATATTGTTGTGAAATTTTATTATCATATTGATATCACATATTGTTAAGTAACATGTATGTGTGTGATTGTACGACTATGCAATTGTCATAATAAAGGTAATGTTTTTTTTTGTTTTAATTAATTAAAATGTATTTCATTTTTCCTTCCTATAAACATTTCCAAATTATTCATTATATGGAGAACATAACAAAATAGATATATGTAAAAAGGAAAAATCTATAAATTAATAACAATTAGTACCACTTACAAATTTAAATATTCTGATCTAATAGTTGCAAATTGTACAACAGGATTATTTTTTTATATTTTTTAAATAAAATAAAATTTTAAGACAAAATGCCTATAATACATAATGTACAGAATGTAATACCAATTAAAAAAAATTTTAAAATCCAAAAAACGAAACCCTAGAAAATTTAAATTATTTTCAAACCTGAAACTGCAAAATATTAAAACCGCTTTTAAACTTGAATCCCTTAAACTCTTAAAGTATATCAATCAAATTGACTTTCTAATTTAGATTATAATATTACCTGAATACCAATCCATCTTTGATCTTTTAAACTGAACTTCCAAAAATCTGATAAAATTTTCATTGAATATTTTGTTGAACGACCATAAGCTGTTTGAATTTGTGTAAGACCGCCATAGACGTATATTTCTCTTCGAGAATGCACAATTTCAGCAGCATGAAAATACCTTCCATTAGGCATATGAGCATCATTTGTACCGTCAACTGTCACCTGTTATTTATAATTATATTTACATTGAATATAACTTACAATATTTCACATTTGTATAGAATACCTAATTGGCTTGAATTAGTGCAACTTACTTGCATCCATGAATTATTTTTTGAATCAAACAACCGAATATCGTTCAAAGGACCATGTGACAATGAATATCCACCAAACAACCACAATTGGCCACGCCTTGTTGCAACAACTGAATGCCCAAACCGCGGTAATGTTTGTCGTAAGTGATCTAAATTTTCTGATACATGAGCAGAATTAAATAGGTCTGTAAATATTAGAGGTTGCCGCATATGATTAGATACTGGAACTAATATTGAACAGTCTTCTCCTTCATAATTACTATCACAAATACAACGTCCATACTCCTAATAAAATTAATAAAATAAATTACTCAAAAGCCAACAAATGGATGCAATATATATTTACTAACATGATCACATTTTCCATGTCTTTTGTCATGATTACAATCATTTGGACATATTAAGTCTTGACAAAATACACCAGTACTTCCTTTTTGACATACACAGTGGTTATTATGACAAATGCGGTTTGAAGGACAAAAATCCGGGCAGCTAAACACGACGTATGTTGCATTAAATCCTTCTGTAGGCTCAGATTGTTTATAATAAACGGTCATCACACCTAAATTTAATGAAAAAAATTAGGTTGATATAGATTATATTAATATGAATGTTTACCAGTAATGCCTTCAATAGTTAAAGGATATTGAGAATCTCTAGTACAAAATACACCGAGGGAATGAGCTGGATGTGTTCTAGACATAGATACAAAGTTTGGTAGTCCATCATATACATAAACACTATTCATACCACATGGAACATTTATGTCACTATCGATTGTCAATTGTATCACATAAGAACCACTGAAATAATAACCAAAGGGAATAATAATAATATATTAAATATAAACCATTATATTTCATATTTATTAGTTATTAATTAACGAGCAGATGTAATAATAAATCCCTAATATACTATCTGGCCCCAAATATTTAATTAAAATAAACAATATTAATTATTATAAATAATATAATAACATTTTAAATGTTTCTAGGCCTGCTTCAACATCTTCAATATTAAATGCATAATTCCTTGGTAGAACATATTGCAAGGAGGGAATAATGGAATGACGATTTAACAGTTGAGAAACATAGACGCTATTAAAGTACGATGCAAATAGGTTCCTGAGCTTTGTAGGCCATTAAAAATGGATAGTATTGAGGATACCATTGTTGCATTTTCACTTGCGGGCAAAGTCCCAAAAAGAGCAAAAGTTAAGTTTTAGCATGGTTTTAGTATGAATTAAAATGAGTTATAGCATTTCCTATTATATATTATATATATATATATATATTATATTATATATTATATTATTATATTATATATCCTCATTATAATCCTAAATTATTTAGGATTATAATGAGCCCAAAGTATTTAAAAATAGTTATATTAAAATTATAATTGATTATTATTATATTAAATTAATTATAATTAAATAAAATTCAAATTTCAGAAAAATACAATACTATGGAAATGATTATATTAGATACTGACATAGTTGTGATAACATCAATTTCCTACATTTTCGGCTGGTTAGACAAAGAAAAGAACTGTGAATGTAATTTCCTCTTAAAATATTTTGAAAACTATCTGGAAAACTTATACATAATGTAATTTACTTCAGGAACGAAATTAAAAATACCAAAATAAAAATACGCAGAGTCATACAGAGCACTAGTTAATTTTTTACAACAACATTGTACATTTTCAAACAACATTTAACATATGTAGGCAAACATGAGAAGAAATATACATTGGATGTTCTGTATCCATACTAGTAATAGTGACGTTAGAAATAATAGAAAACAGTTCTGATTTAAGAACATCTGCCAAAACTTGAGAATGAAGTTGGCAAATGAAAATGTCCTCATGCATGCACTGTGGAGTAAAAGTCAGTCTGGTTATGAAGAGCAACCCTAGAACTTACTTTGGATTTGGATATTGAAAAATCTCTATGAGAAGCAGATGTAGACATTTTAGACTTGGATCTTAGGCAAATGATGCAAGAGATACATTAATTGCAATTAGAGAGGTAATCATAGAAAATCTAGAGCTAGTAGATTTTACATTTAGATTATTTAGCTTATAATGAATCATATGGTTGCTTTGTGATTGTTCTTCATTTCTTGGGTTGCCAATTTAAGAATTTGTGTAACATTTAATATTGTGTAAAAGTAAAATATTATTATGAGATTGATTTGTATCAGTAAAACCACAATTAATAACTATGTGCACAAGTTGTCACTTAGCTTAACACCCTTTGGGACTGATCTATTGAAAACAATATTAATTAATATATTCTTAGTCAACTTCGAAAGTTCAGATGACATGATTCAAAATTGAAATCCATAGTTTAGTAATATAAATAAATATGTGTAATCACTTGGTACACAGTGTATAATAGCACGTTGGTATAAGAATAAAGAAGATAGTAGAACAGAGCAAAGTAGATTTCAATGGTAAGACATCACAAGATAAAAACACGATAAAAACATCTTGTGCAAGGTACAAGTGTGACTAGTAGATAGAAATATAATTATATAATAGTACGTACTATTATTAGTAATATATTATATATGATTAGTTTATACTAATCCACAAATATTCACTTTACAATAATAATATACATAAATAACAAAAAAGGTTGAGATCATTGAAAATTATAATTAGAAAATAACCATAATACTTGTTATCACATTTATAAATGTATATATATTAAATATTTAATGAATTTATTCATAAAGAAAATTGTATATTATTAATTAAAATCATCAAATATATTTGATATAAAATTATATCATTTTTGCTCACATCTCATTACAGATTATGCACTTACATAGCAGTCGAATTATTTCGTATGTTTTCAGGATCAATAATCCAAAGACATTCTTTAGATGGTGGACCTTCTAAACGTGTTTCCCAAGCACTAATCTCTACAGATTTTGATCCAAATCCTTGAGGACCCATACCAGATAAAATACCTCTGGCCATACATTGATGATAACAAACATTTCCATTTCTGTAAAATTAGAAATAAATTTTTTTATTTCAATTTACATAAAGAACTAATAATCTGAACTTAATTTTTATTATATTAATAAAATAACTTTTATCGGTTTCTTAAAAATATAAAATGTCTATAAATATTATTAATTTATAGAATACAGTTAAACTAGATTTAACAAGATAATTACTTTGGATCTCCAAAAAATCCTTTCTTGCAAAATTGACAGTTGTCTCCTTCAGTATAATGTTTACAATAACATTTGCCAGAAATGGAATCGCAAATGCCTAATTGTTCATCACCATGACCATTACAATCACACTTATGACATCCTTCGAGTGATGTAGCATTTCCATAACTTCCAGCTCTACAATACAATATTATTTAATAATAATATGGTCCATATGTTACTTAAAGACATATTGGACTTGATACTTACTTGCAATATTCACAAAACTGTCCATTAGTCCAATCTTGACATTGGTCACATATTCCTGGCCGTTCATTACAGGTTGAATGGTTATTACATCCACAGTTAACTGCACAATCAGGGCCAGTCCATCCAAGATCACACTTACACGTATAATCAGGTGCACCAATACAATAACCATTAACACACTTATGATAACACCTATAAATGTAGTTATATAAAAATATTTATAATGATTGTTCTTCTAAAGAACTTTAAAAACTAACGTTCTGGTACATGAATGTTTTCCATCACCGATAAAACCTCGTTTACATTGACAACTATATGATCCTTGGGTATTGGTGCATTTAGCTTCTTTATGGCAATCATGTAGCCCAAGACCACACTCATCAACATCTGGACACTGTGCGTATGCCCAACTTGTGTCTTCTTCATAAGTGTTATTGTTCATTACATACGAACAAGTTCCTAAGAAACAATAAAAATAATTATAGAATACTGTTTTTAAGTAAAAAGTTATAATAACTATAATAATTTGGATGAATGAATAATAAACATACCTATAAATGGTCTACTAAAATCACCTCCTGTACAAATTCCTTGGATTGGGTTACTACTATCATAACACCATCCACAACCAAGTGTTTTCAAACAACTAGAACAATTCATATTTTTTTCACATGAAGTACATGCAGAATAAGGTTTATCTATTTGCATCTGGCCTGATCCATAATAATGAACACTTCTATCGATCCATTCTCGACAACGCCCAAATTGATATTCTGATGTATACTCAGAAAAATGGAAACATTCCTTAAAAAATTATGTATGATTAATATTTATAATTATAGATAAATATAAATATTTTACATTTGTTGCTCGACACCAAACACATCTACCATTATCTAAGCAATCAGAACATGAATGCCTATTTGAACATGGAACAGGACATGATTCAACAGATACTACTCCTTCTGGTAATCTAAATAAAAATAAATATATAATAATAATAATAATAACATATTATAATTATTTTATACAAACTTCAATAATTGTATACTAATATAATAGGTTTTAAACTATACATAGATGTTCATGGTTAATTAATACTAAAACTATATGATCAATTAAATAGTTTCTGTATATTTTTCAATATCACGAACCTTCCACGTCGTTCACATTTAGCTTCTTGATTCCACCATTCACAATATCCACTTTGAATACAATCAACACAATCCACATGGTTAGAACAATTTGGACATAGCTGTGGTGATATGACTAGATATTTCCATTCATTAATATCATCATCACTATGGCAAAAAACTGAATCTGTTTGATTCCTTGTGGTACAAATTGACTTCAATTCACACCATGCACAATTTGCATCACTAACACACATGAGACAACTTTGATAATCAGCACATGTTGAACTGTCTCTACTGTGGTATGGCTCAAGATATTCCATTGTAAAAGGCTGTAAAATTAGATTTACAATATTTTTTAATTTATATACACATTTAATAGTAATTTAAAATACCTTTGAATTATTATGTCCCTTATTATGTTGTAACTCTACGATAGCAGAACCAGTATTTTGAGAGTATGTTATATTTTTATGAGTAGTCAAATCCAACAAGTATCGTTCAGGAGCATGAAATGGTTGATCTTCAGTAGACCATGAGGAAAGTGGTAAACATTGCCAACCATCAGCTTTCAATGTTATATTTATCTCCTAATAAATTGACAATAATTAATTACAATAAACCATATACATACATGCTACTAATGACAAGATCATAGTAGCTAAAAATATAGCTCATGCACATGTATTCACAAACTGTATTTAAAACGGACTATGCTGATTGAGTATGCAGGCCATGATACTTTATTTACTGTTTTGTGCAGTATTGAAACTTGTTTAAAGTATTTAGTTATTTTTTAACCTAATGACTTCTAACAAATTTTAGTTCTTCTAACTAGGGTAGTTATGTTTTTAAAATTTTGCATTTATATTATAGCTCAAATTTTTGTCTTGAGGGAAGAATGGCTTCTCCTCTAAACTTTTGTTAATAGCCGGAAATTTTTAATCAAATGGAAGTAAAATTTATAATTCAAATAAATTTGTGGACTTATGATTATTACACTGTTATGTTTATTATAAACCCAAATAACAAAAAATCCGGTTAGTAGGAAAACATTTCACTCATTGGGTAGAATACTAGTGGTGGATATATTAAATTTGTAAGTAATGATAAATCATTTCTTTCAATAAAATGAATCTGAGTGATGCTTCTGTATATGACTATTACTATGTATTACTATTCACATTTATATGACTAGTAAAAAATGACAATAATAGTGCTATAGTAAATATTTGGTTTAAATTTTCAACTGGCATTTTAATTTCACTGTGTTTAGAGACCAGGAAGTCTGTATATTTTTTGCGTACACGGACGTCTGTGTTACAACGCATACCCGTACACGCACGCCCGTGTTATCTATCAATACGAATCCGGACACAAAATCTCTTCTCCTTCGCCATCTCACAACTATTTAAAACTATACTAAACCTACTAATATTTTCAAACAATAAAAAAAATCCTAATTTTTGATATGTATAGGCATTTTATTTTTGTATAATACAGCGCCGCCGAAGTAGGTATATTATGTCAATCGGTTCAACTATCCAAATTAATACATCCTCCCCAAATTCTTTCGTATAAATTGCGAAAGTATACAAGTACTTTATACAAGGCCCACCCAGCCCTAAATTTCACTGGTTCAATTGAGCTGGCTAGACATATTAGCGTTTAGCGCCACTGGTATAAAACAAGTATATATGTTTCTCAAAGATGATGGAATCAGCTTCAAAATGTCTGTAAAGCAAGTTTTAGATGAGTAATTTGGTGCTCGAGTTATGGTGAGATGGGTAGTTATAATATTTTGGGAGCACACATACTAATTATTTTTAAAGAATACGAGTTACATCATGACAAAATTTTGTAATGAGTTACATTAGGTAACATATTATCACTAAACAAAGAATATTCTGTGATACCCATATTGACTATTGATAACACATACAAAGGGAGTTGCGACCACTTTTTCTAAATTTCATATTTTCCAATAACCAATTTTGAGTCCAGATATGTATTAAAACGGACATTCGGATGCACATTGATAACACGTATGTCTGTGTACGCAAAAAATACATGAACTTCCGGGTCTCTAGACACAGCATTTTAATTTTCCAATTAATAATAATTTTCTTCTTCTTCTCCTTCACCTTCCCTCCTAACTATTTGAGATTGGCCTTCCTAATCCTACACTTTCACTTAACTTTATCTCTCACATCGTCTTCACTTACCCCCACCTTCCTTGTATGACACACTATCACATTTCTTCACCTCTTTTTTGGTCTTTCTCTCCCCGTCTTTTTATCAACATACAATTCCTTTACTAATCTCACTGCATCAGTCTCTTCCCTCCTTAATGCACGCCCAAACCATCTTAATCTAATTACTCTCGTTTTGTTAACTATCGAATCTACTCCTATACTACTTCTTATATACTCTTCCTAGGAATTCTATCATAAGCCTTCTCTAGATCAATAAATACCATACATAATTTCCTTTTTTTTCTCTGTAATTCTCTACACAAAATATTGATTTCATTGTTAACCTCCCAGGCTCTTAAATATTGGTACCACACAACTCTTCCTCCACATTTCTGGAATTTTTAATTAACTTTGTCAGCCATCCTATACCTTAACTTCATAATACTTTCCATGCTTTTATTGATAATCCATCTGGGCCCACTGCTTTATTATTTTTCATTTATTTAACAGCTCTCTACATTTCCTCTTAAATCCACCATACCCAGTCAACTCAATTAATTGCTTCTTTCGGAAATTCTTCATTTAATAATTCCTCAAAATATTCTTTACATCTTTTTATCATTTTTTTGTCCTTCATTAATATCCGGCTGACCGCATCTTTTATACACCAAACATTTCAAAAGTCACTGGATTGTTCTCTTCCTTTAGCCAGCTACTACACTTCTTTCTCTCCTTCTTTTTTTACTATCTTCTCATACAACTCATCATATTTTCCTAATTTAGCTTTACTCACTGCACTTTTGGCTGCTTTTGATATAACTTTTATACTCTACCCAATCCTCACACTCTCTAATTTTCTGCTATTCCTTAAATTGCATCATTTTCTTTGATATTATCTCCTGCACTTCTTTTGCCCATCACCATGTTTGCATAATAATTAATAATAATACATTTTATTTCTGTTAATAATTGTTAATAATTATATTAAAATTGTTTAAGTATATTATTCTTATGTATAGAAACCCAAAATAATGTATCTATCACTAAATTTAAAAAAAAGTTCTTAATTCCATTTATTTATGAATTTAAAATTTGTACAACTAGTTGACAATTAAATTTTTTTTATTTTTAAATTCTTAAAAATATTATTATTAATAGTCCAAATATCTTATTAATATATATATATATACTTTATATTATAGTTTACTTACTGATTGATACATATATGGAGATGTCATTATAAGTCGTGTATTTGTAAATCGAGAGCATAATTGCAATTGATCCTTATGATTATCCCATAGCTGGGGAAATCGTAAAAATCCAGAAAGCCTGGCAATCATTGTACCACCAATTGATAAATCTGCCCGTGACATTGGTAAATGAGATGAAACATCAATGACACTCATATTAACAATGGACACCTATAAAAAATGATTTATTTTAAACAAATAATTATTTCTAAAATAAATAAATCTAAGTTAAACTTACTAGGTCTGGTTGTGAAAAATTTGCAGGATGTAAATATTTAAAGAATGTCAATCCGGATCTTCTATCTAAAGCTCTACAATCATCTGGATAAGCAACTTCTATTCCTCCATTATTAAAATTGTTATTGTGTAAGCCACACACCTCATAATTATCTATAAAAAAAAATGTATATTTAAGGTTAAAATATATACCCAATAGTAAAATAATTTGTAATAAAAATAATACATTTTATTGCAGGCTAATATTTTTGAAAACAAAAATTTAGACATTTATTGGAATAGAAAAATATGTTTTTAAATATAATTTAATAGAAATATAATTGAAATAAAATATAATTTCATTGAAAATAACTAATATATTAGCTGCAAAATATTTATAAAATAATTCAAAATATCTTGTAGTTTTATTATTCTACGATCTTCATTCAAACAACTCAAATATATTATAAAGTTATTTTATAATCTTCAAAACTTAAAAAAGAAAGAATTTTCACATTTGATAGAAAGAACTACCAAATGTGTATGCAAATGTAATTAAAGACATGTATGACCCGAGTACAAGAGTAAGAAGTCTGTGTGGAGAAACTGAGGATTTTAGGGTCAGAGTGGGAGTGCACCAAGGTTTGACTTTGAGTCTTTACTTATTTTCCCTGGTAATGTTGAAATAACAAAGGATATATAAGGGAGGTACCATGGTACATGATGTTTACAGATGATATATTGCTATTGAATATGAGTCTTGAGTAAGTTAATGTAGACTGGGAAGCTTTTGATAAAGGACTAAGGATTAGTAGGGGTAAAATAGAATATATATAGTATGATTTTAGTGAAAGGGAACACAAAGAAAATAGGGAAAGGCAAGAAATAAAGTTGAGTGGGGATGTAGCGGGGGAAATTGATAGGTTTAATTATTTATTTAAGGACCATTTTACAGAAAGATGGAGGCTTTAAAGAGGATATTAAATACAGGGTTAAGTGTTGATGGATGAAGTGGAGAGAAATGTCAGGTATTCTATGTAACAAAATAATCCCCATTGAAAATTTATAAGACAGTAGTAAGACCTGCAATGACGTGTGGAACAGAGTGTTAGACAGTAGATAGGAAGATAGAACAGAGAATGAGTGGTGCAGAGATGAAAATGTTAAGGTAGATGAGTGGAGTTACTAGAGGAACAAAATAAGGAATGAGTATATAAATGGAAGTATAGAAATAGCAAAAATATTGAATATATTTTTCAAAATATTTTGTATCTGTATAAAAGAAATAGAAATTGTTTTCTTCATAAAATTATAACTAGTAATAAAAATTCATTATGATCCTTAGTAAAAAAATTAGAATATCACTATACAATAGCACAGAAGTAGTTTTAAACTACTCGGGCAAATTAATCTATAAAAAATCATTCACCACCTACTTCTAATTTTTTTAACAAAATGGTGTGGGGCTTCTATATTGTATAATATATAAATATATATTATAAAAAAAAAATATATATATATATATATATTTTTTTTTTTTTTTTTTTTTTTTTAAGTATTAAATGTTTTAAATACATTTTTAAATTTTAAATATATTTTATAAATAAGTCTAACAAATGAAAAATGTTTAAATACACTTTTAAAGTAATTTATAAATCGTTCCGTATCAGTAACACTTTATTGTTTTTTAATCACAATACGTACTTTATAAAAAAACCATATTTATGCAAAACATCAAAAAGGTATTTAATAAATATCCTGCCCAAAGACCAAGATAATACCTATACTTGGACAGTTTTATTTTATTAAATCTACACAATAAATATTTATATATTAGAAAACAAGAACTCATACTTTGCATAAAATTGTGTATGATTTAAAATGATATAAATAATATTTGCTTAAAAAATTTTAAAAAAAATTCAAATTATTTAAATTTAAATTTAATATATTAATCAGATAAGTAAAAATAAGTTATTGATTATTGTGAGTATATAATAGATATATTTATTTAAATTTTAATTTATAATATATGGAAATACCAATTGATAACATTAAATTATACGTTTTATATGAACAACGTACAGCGAACGCAAAAAAAGGATAATTTTGGAGAGACATTGCAAGTAATTTTGGCTACACTGTTTTATTGAGCAATTTCTATTATATATCTAGATTATTATTATAATTTTTTTGAATATAGATTGATTGTAGTATCGACATGTATATTATAAATAAAATGTAAGAACATGTTACTTCTATAGAGTAGATTTTTTAATAAATTACCATTTTTATGATGACATCGGCCATCTTGTATACACCAAACACATCGACCTAATTGCATGATATGAGCAACTGATGTAGTTGATTGATTATTGCTGAAAGGTGTACTTTCTCCATGAATTAAACATGAATGACAATCTGTCAATGCTGAACATATTCCAGGACATCTAGTTGTTTGTAAATTTGTTGTACAATTTATACCACCATTGCGCCCATAACAAGTGTCATCTGAAGAACACCACCCACATTCAGGATTTGCTGTACATTCTTGAAGATCTTTGTGCCTAATTTATTAGAAACACTTATTATTAGTAATATTTTCATTTGATTTGTTTAGTATTTATTACCTTAAGCACATGAGTTCTAAATGATATGAATCATTTCCAGTTGGTACTAATGTTGGTGGTAAAACAAATGCTAATAAATCAGAATTTATATTTCCTCGATAACCACCAATTATAATTAAAGTATTACTATTTCGGACATCAGACCCGTGTCCAAAAACACCATATAGTTTTTTATGTATGAATTCTGCAGTTAGTTTAATTGAATATGTTAATGATACATTTTTAAATTAATAGCAAAACCTTTTGTTATTACCTTTTGTCGAAAACCCAAGGACATCTCGACTAAGCCATGTATGACATCCAAGGTGATATAAATATATTTCATTATCATAACAAATTTCTTCTTTTGCGTGACGATGTGTGTACCCTCCAAAAACAACTATGTAATTTCCTAAAAATTGTCAATCCAATAAATTCTAAACTTAATTATTTAATTTGTCAGTAGTTATTAGTTAGTGAAGTCAATAGTTATTTATGGTAGTTATAAAGGTAATGAAGAAAGATACCAGGGTAACTTACTTGAAAATTAAAGAATATTACACTACACAATATATACTAAACAAAATATCAGTATACAATTTCAAATGAAATAATTAATGATAAAAATATATAACAGAAGACCATAAATTTATAATTATAATTTTTGATTTGTATTTATTTATGTAAAACTAAGTTTTTCAGTGTCACATTGTATTATTACATCTCATTGAAAAATAAATTTACTTTGTTTAAAAATTTCAATGGACTCTCCAGAATAATATTTAAGTAAACTTATATTTCTTAGTAATATTATATAATACTTTATACAAATATATCTATAAGTAAATATTAAGGATGATTTTCAGAAAAATAAAAGGTTATTTTTGAGATAATTCTATATATTTCTTATAAATAAGAAATTTTCAATATATATATATATGAATATAATAATCCTTATACAACAATAAATATACTAACCCATTATATTAGCCGAGTGAAAAGCTCGTTCAGTAGGTACATTTGATGGTGGATATTTTATTTCAGACCAATGTCGTGTTGGTATATTAAAAATAAACATACGATCACTAAGTTTTGAAAACCATGACGCACTTGTGACAATTCCTCCATAAATTATAAGTGATTGTGAACGAACATCATATACTGTTGAATGAGCTGCTACACGAAAATTTAATTCTTTTCCACCTCTTGGTTTAATTTCCTTCCATTGTTCATTTTCATCATCTAAATTTAAAAACATATTTTTAACATAACTTTAACCTTTTAATATTTAAGATCAATGAAAACATTTTACATATAAAGTATAAAATATCAGAAAAACATAATTAGTATGCAATAATTAATATCTATATATTCTACATTTTTGCAATTCTACCTATATTGGCAATAAATTCAAATTGTTTGCCAATCAAATATATAATATTTTCTAATTAGTATATAAAGTAAATGTAATTTAATGTCTAATACCTACTTATGTAATAATGTGTTAACAAAAGTGTAATATTATTCAGAAAAACAAAATACTTCTTAGAGGTAAATTATATTTAAGAATAAATAATGAATAAATTAACCCATTATTTTAATGAGTAGAAACCTTGTTTAATAGATACATTTTAACCTTTATTATACTAAGACTAGTATTTTATTTTTATTTAAAGTTATGGACGTTTTACAAAATTAAAATTAATTAAGTAACTTAATTATTATATTATATTATGTTATTGTTATAATATCATTATATAATATATTATTCAATTTGTATAATTTTTAATTACAACCAATAATACTATAAACAAATATACTACCAATGTTTAGTTCAATGCAGAAAATCTTAGAAGAGAAATATCCTTTACTATTACTACCACCAACTATATAAACATGTTTTGTTTGTTCCACAAATGTTAAAGTATGTCTAGTAAGAGCAGGTGGTTGGATTATAGAATGTTGAGCTCGCAAAAACCATTTTTTTGAATATATACTATAAAACCACAATTCATTTGATAATAAACCATTTTTCAGTTTACCACCATACATAAGAAATCCTCCAATATACCTAAAGAAACATTTAAGTAAAAATATCATTTATAATAATAAAAAAAAAAATGTAATATACTTTGTAGCTGCATGACCAAAACGAGGTGATGGCAATCGTTTTTGTTTAATTTCATTCAATATATATTCATTATTTTCATTATTAGAATACTCGAATGGAGAATGACGATTGTTCTGTAATATAAAAACATAACTAATTAGTAATAATTCTTTGACATTTTTATTATTACATACAGTTGGATTATAATAGATTTTTAATAACTCAAAGCACAAGAGGATTTATTACAAGTAAATATATATATATATATATATATATATATATATCAATACATTATTTATTGAAAACTTCTTCATATAAGTGTATTAAAGATTTAAATTTTATTTTTTATTTTTTTTTTTGAGTTATTAAAATTTTAAAATACAGTGAAATTAAAAAAAAATTTACATCATTTTGATGTTCGAGGAATGTTGAATCATCTGCTAAAGATACAAAAATATCATGTAATACTGCTGACCATGGTTTATTCTGTTTGTGTTCAATTATGCGACTAGTATTATCAGAAGATAGGAATTTTGATCTATTGGTTCCAATTGTTGTGTCTCCTAATTTTGCAGTCATCAAAGCATTTATTGTGGCTGATCCAATTGAGTTTACTGTTGTATGTAAAGGATCTATAGCATATAAATATGAAGTTTCAAATATGTAATTTACAGGAAAAATCCAAAATCTGGTAAACCTCAAAAATGTGCAATATCAAAAAACATGCAATTTCATAATATTTGGTCAAAACATGATATTTCAGCATTTGCCTGGGCACACCAAGTTATGACCATCACTTAGAAAAATCTTTAGCATCTATACATATTAATATTTCATAGTACTGTTTTTTATAGGTTCAATAAAAATAAATATAATTTTATAATGGACATGGCAGGCCAGAACGTTAATGGTTTAGGGAAAGCTCCCAAAGTGTTTTGGATTAGATTGATGCTTGAGTATGCAGGATAGGTTCAAAGTGGGAGTAGGTATGTGGAGTGGAGGAACATTAACAGGCAGGGGTAGGAAGTTAGCAGAAATTTGAGGAGTAAGAATTTGAATATTTGTTGTGTGCAAAAAATAAAGTGAGAAACTCTTAAAAGTAAAAGACTAAGGATTAGTAGGGGTAAAACAAAATATATAGAATATGATTTTGGTGAAATAATTGTAGTAAATAGTGAGAGAAGTAGGTTCCGTCATACAGAAAGATGGGGGCTTCGAAAAGGTTAAGTGTTACAAGATTAAATATGGATGAAGTGGAGAGAAGCGTCGGGTGTTTTATGTTTTTAAGAATTAAAGAATTTATTAATTTATTAAATTAAGAATCCGTATTAAGTTTAAAAGTTAATTTTATAAGACAGTGGTAAGGTCTGTAAAAATGTATGGAACAGAATATTGGACAGTTGATAGGTTAACTGACAAAACAGAGAATGATTGTAGCAGAAATAAGAATGTTAAGGTAAATGAGTGGAGCGATTACAGAGGACAAAGTAAGGAATATAGAAGGTAGCTTTTATAGTTGACAAAATTAGGAAAAATAGATTGAGATTACTTGGCATGTATTAAGGAGGAACAAGACAAAGGCAGTAAGATTAGTAAAGAAAATGTATGTTGATGGAAAGAGAAAAAAGGGGGGAGAAGAAGCCCGCTAGAAGTAGGGGATGTGATAGTAAGTGATATAAGGAAGATGGGGGCAAATTAAGAGGATATAGGGAGATAGAGTTAAGTGGAAGTGTAGGACTAAGGTGGCGGACTTCTAATAGTTGAGAGAGAAGATGAAGAAGAAAAAGATTTGTAGTTATTTATCAACACACAAAAATGTAATAATTAAAACATATTTTGCTATTTATATTTATCTTATTGGCCCATATTTGGTTAATGATTTTGTTTTGTTTTATCCAAGTTCAAGATAAAAGTGTTTTAATTTATTATTCAAATATATAAGATTATATTAAATGTTCAATTGATTTAATAAGTACTAATACAATAAATAAGCTCACTATGCCATATAATAATTATATTATTTTGATATTAAGTAATTTGTAGAATTATTTATATAAAAATAAAAACCCAATTTCAACAAAATAACTTGTTTTATTTTAACAAATATGTATTTCGAAAATGATGTTTTCATCTTCATTATTAAACAACTACTACTTTTTTAATAAGTTTTAATTGAGTATTTGTTTAACACTGAAGATGAAAACATTGTTTTCGATATACATATTTGTTAAAATAAAACAAATTATTATGTAGAAATTAGGTTTTTATTTTTACATAATAATAATATTATTATCAATATTATTTGTTAAAAAAACAAGTTGTTTTTTAATTATACCAATGGTCATTTATTTTATAGATATTATTATTTAATACTATAAAAAAATATATTTATATACATTGAAATAATTGTATATTAATTAATATTTGTCCAAATGTTGATCACAATATTAAGAATGCTCAGGGAAATAAATAAAATATAATATTACCTATATTATATAAATATAAAAATGCATATTTATTTTATTAAATAATAAATATATTACCTATAATATTATCATTTTGGTCATACCACATTGAAGTGTTAAATCGAAAAATAACAAGATCACCAAGAATATGATTTAAATCATATCCACCAAAAACATATAATGAATCAGCTTCTGAAATATATACAGCAGAATGAGCAGCTCTTGCATGTATACCACCCTGGTACAATTCATGCCATCTAAATTAAATTTTATTAAAAAATGAAACATAATTTAAAAGATTTATTTTGTAAAAATATATATGAAATTTTAATTGTAATTTAAAAAAATATTAAATATCGAACCTGTTCCCTATTGAATCAGAACTATTCAATGTACAACCCATTCCTGAATAATTTTGATTGCAATGGCATCGGCCTTGTTTGCATATTCCCCTGTGAGGTTCACCACATTTATCAGGACATAATTCAGTCCCGCAGTCAGGTCCACCCCATTCATTATCACACACGCAAAAATTTCGAAGGCAAAACCCATGGCTTGAACAGTTTCTTGGACAATCAGAAACATAATATGAAGCTTCAAAACCTTCTAATGCATAATTTGTATCACTGAACAACAATATTAACATCTACATAAAAAAAATCAAATAGTTATAGTAAAATAAAAGTAAAAAATAACTATTGTAATAAAATATAATATGCGATATAATAACTACTATATTATATTATATATGATGAAATAATATATCAACCATGAATATTTATGATTAAATTTTATATTTATAAAGTGATTTAAATTGTAAATATATATGGTAAGTATATAAGGAATATTGGTATCTCCAAGTCCCTCTTCCCAGAATCAAATAAAAAAAAAAGTATAATAAATATTTAAAGACAGAATTTATTTTTAAACTTTCATTATATATGTTATTAGTAAAAACTTTACAAGGTTTGATACTACTATATTGCATATGAATTTAATATTAATGCTGTCAAAACCTAATAAAATAATTATTTAAAAATGTATACAAACACACTATTTTGATAATACTTTTATAATATCTTTTTTTCAATATTTAATCAATTATTAAACTTTTTTTAATTTTGGAATTTATAAGTTTATCGGAAAGAAAATCATAATATCTTCAAATATTTATCTCTAATTTGTTGGCAACAATAAACATAGAATTTTGAAGTTGCTAATAAGATTTATATTATTATAAAAAAAATAATAGACAGATTAAAAATCTTAATTAAAAATAACAAAATGAATAAAAAAATGTATTTAATATTAATGCAATACAAATACAAAATATATAATAAATGTACAAAGTAAAATAACATACAAAACCGGATGATGCCAACACTGATTGAGGTTGATTTTTTCCACTGAAGCTTCCAAGAACAGGTGAATTAAATGAATCCCCATCATAAACAAATACATAGTCATAAGAGCATTCGGTATTTAATGTCTTGAACTCCAATGTAATGAACTGATTTGTACTGTTTGCTGTAATAGAAATACACAATAATACAAATACATTTAAAAATATATAATTGTCATATTTATAATAAGTATATATATTTACTTATAGATCTGAGTTGAATTGTAAGTTTATTAAAGAACATTAAATATTACATTCAATGACTTTTTTTTATAATTTTATGTAAAATAAAGAATGTAGGTATTGTATTTGCAACATTTTTTATGTATGTTTAGAAGATTGTTTAAAATATGCTAATCATATTTTTTTGTCAACTTTAGCTTACAATGTACATGTCTGATTATTTTTTTAAATTTAATTTAAAATGATATGAAATAAAATTTGAAATAGAAACAACAAAATGTTTTTAACAAAACAAAATACTTTTTTTAAAAATGTTGATATATAAAATCAAATATTGAACCAGATAATTATTATTTATTTGCACTTAAATTATAGAGAACTAAAATATTATTTGTGGTTCTTCCAATTTCTTTTAATAAAACATTTTTAAAGATCGAAAATAGTAAAATTTGATAACATAAAAATTAAAAGAATAATGAAATAAATACAATAAAAAATAACTATATATATTATATACATCAATGGTGGAAAGACAAAAGGTTATTAACATTTTTTCATGAACAATAATAATTATCCATATAATAATATTGATGTTTTATGATATTTCATATTATAATATGTAAATCCTATATAAAATAATTTATTAAAACTTTTAAAATAATATAATAAATTATATCATTATTATCATTGTTCAAAAGTGAGAAGCAATTTGGTAACCAGTTTGCTTAATATATAAGGACTATCGGCTGCCATTAGATGGTTATAAGTAATAAGTCATTATTGTGTACTGAAGATGATAACATAGTTATCGAAATACGTATTTACTAAATAAAAGTAAATCATATTTTTGTGGAATTAAGTTTTTTTCATTTTATTATGACAATAATTATATTATAGAATAGACAACAAAAATCTATATCTAAACTTCTAGCTATAGTGTTCCTACGATATATTTACAACTGTTTATTACATTGTGAAGAATTAATTATTAATAATTAATTATCAAGTAAGGCCAAATGACGTGATAAACAACATAAACAATTTATATTATTATGTAAACACCGTACAAAGAGATGCATTAACAAGTTGATCTTTACTGATAAATCAAAACAAAAATTGATATGGATTTATGAAAACCAGACAACTTTTTTTACTAAAGAAATATTCTAACGTCTCTTATTAAAAGTACCCATATAAATACATTTAAATATAATAATTTTTCTAACCATTTTTGGGGGGGCTTGCCCAACTATTACAGAGGCTAAATCCCCTCAAGTAAGGGGGAAGGACGACCCTCTAGGGCGAAGTGCCCCCCTACAACGCCGTAATTTAAACACAAAAAAAAAAAAAAAAGTCCCCTCAAGTCCACAATTTCCACTAATGCTACTACTATAATGTTTATAAATTTAGTAATATAGAACTATATTATTACCACTATGGTAATTTGCAGTTCCAGTCTATAAATATAATTATCACAGATTGATGATTTATATAATTTAAGATAATATTTCAAACAATAATTTTAATTTATTTTGTAGTATGGCTAGATATCTGGCCTCATTTAAAATTAATTTTAATATTTATTTTAAAGTTTTATGACTGGCAAAATAAAGTATTTACATATTAACCTCCATTTAATAAACATATTATTATTAATTGATTAATATTTTCAAGACATTATATAGTACATAATATACTCACTTCAGCAACATTAACTAACTTTTAATTAATAATCACTTATGGTATTTATATAATACTACTATATAGTAGTTTAATGGGTATAATAGGTAATAAGTAGTATAATATAATCTTTCGGTACTAGAAATAATTATCTAATAAAAATTTTTTATTTTTCAATGTATTATTATGTATAGTTAATTTAAATAATACTAAACTTTATAGTGTAGACATCTGTTTGAGTATTAAGTAAATGACTGTGCATACATTATGGACAAATATTCTTTTTAATTTCATTTATAAAAATATAATATCTAGCTTACCATGTGGTATTTAAATATTTGTTTATTCATACTTTCTACATACTTTTAATTATCATATACTATTATCTTTGAAGTCATTCCAATGTCAATATATTATTAATCTTTATTACCTATAGGCTTTATTATCAATTTTTTACTGGCATGTACTACTTTTATAAATTGTATTTATTTTAGTTAAAAGTAACTTATATATTATATAATATTCATAATTTATTTTTATAATTATTATATTAATGTTAAATTTTACAATAAAAATGTTTAAATTTAATTTGTGTTTAAAAACTTTAAAAAAATGCATAAAAGTGATTATTATTTAATTGAATCATTTAGTGACTAGGACAAATGTAAATTAGAGTAATTGAAAACAAGGTATGTTACTTCGTTAGTTAATAGGTAAAAACATATTTAATTTAGAGAAAATATATAGCACTATTGATTCTTCCATAATTATTACTTGAATAATTTTTATTTTATTTTACGTATTTACTTTTTGCCTAAAAATATACCTCCAAATTTACAGTAAAATAATCAAATAATATTATTTTGAAAAAATAACATTTGTTTTCAAGACAACAAACATATTTCGGTTGGTACAAGTAGATTTTATTATTGCTCCAAAAAAATTTAAATTGGGGGCAAATGTAAAGTCTTAAGAAATCATATATATTTTGAAAGGTAAATCTTTATAAATATTTTAAGCCCACAACGAATCCAATATCTAAAATATTGACAAACTTACACTTATTTGAACAAATCTGGATGTTCCACAATTGCACCTACATATGATACACCACATATGATTGGCCGATTTTCGTTCCCATTATCAAACTACACATATCTAGCGACTCCATATGGCTACAGGATATTTTAGCTAAGACTTTTTAATACTTAAAAATGCTGTTTTAAAAATGATGGGTATGATAACTTGGAAACCAAACGTCTGATTCACTTCATTTTTATATGTACATTTTTAATTAGATTTTTAATTGAGCTACAAAGACTTTTTCGATAACTTCAAACATTTTTAAATTTAACTATTTTACCATTTTAACCATTTAAATTTTTTTAAATGCGACTATTTTCAAATTTTTTTTTCAAAAATTTCTTATAGCTTCATAATTATGGTTCTAAAAAATAATAAAAATTTCTAATTTTTATTTTCCACAAACTCTACAATTTGAATCCTATCTACTTTTATGCCTGTAGAAAAAAAGTGTTTTACACCACTGCGTGCAACAGCCATATGTAAATTTTTTTTTACATGATTATCATTTTTCAATATTTTTATTTTTAATAAAAAAATTAAAACAATTGGCCCAATAGTTCTCTTGCGGTCTACTACACTATTTGAACACATTTTCAGGGCATAGGAATATATATGACCCTATAAGTAGATTATCTAGAAGATCACAGGATGTGAATTAATATTATTTTCGAACAAAAAAAAAAAAAATGTTTTAAATTGAAAAATGAAATAATTTATGGTTTTTATTATCACAATAAATTATATTTTTGTTGCATTTTCGTTTGCTCCAAATTGTCTCTATATTTTAAATATTTTGTTTTCTAATGTTTACATTATCAATATTAAATCATAATTATAATTGTCTGATTTTCTAAATGAATTTGCCTAAGATTTTTTTTTCATTCTATTAAATTAGACCAAAGTTATGTTTCCATTTACTCCAAGTTTTTAAAAATTAAATTTTAATGGGGTGAATGTGATTCATAATTGAGGGGTTTCTATGCATAACATACTATTGCAAAAAATACTGATTTCAGGAAATGTGATTTACTATTACAAATTGCCTACTAGAGTAAAAATTTATATCAATAAAAATGTTTTGAAATAAAAATGTGGTAATATGTGTTTTTTCTACCATATGTTTAGCTCATTTAAAGCTCAGCATTATATTATGTTAGATTATTAAATAATGAATATTCAACATTATTTATCTGTCTTATACAAAATATAATAAATGAAAAGATTCACTACTCATACTACATTCCTGAGCATATATTGTGATTACAAACTTTGGCGGTAACTTATAATTATATAGATACAACCACACTATCATTTACTATTTATCCTATATCAGATATTATTATATTTATTGATTAATTTTAAATGCCATGTATTTAGATTACTCATATTTTTATACTATTAAACAACAAATAAATAAAAATTTCAAGAGCAAAACGGTTTTGACAATAGCACATTTTAAATAAAAGTAGTTTCATTGTTATACATAGAAAATATATGTTTTGAGGTAAAACAAAGATAGCATGTTTTGTAAAAAAATATGAATATAGTAAGTACGTTTTGCATAAAAAGGTTTTCCCTAGTGTTAACACAGAAAAAAGCCCATTATGAATATAAATGTTTTAAAACGTTTTAGTAAAAAAAACAAATAAAATTTAACTAAAAATTACTTACTTATAAAAACTATTTTGTAGTATATATTTTAGATTCTACCTTTTATAAATTAGGGAAAAAACAAATAAACTTGTGATGGTTACACTAAACTTTGCTCACAATTTTTATCTTTCAATTGCAATAATTTATCTTTGCTTTCAATTTTAAAATAATAATAATACACTATCCTGTCCGAGGACCAAATGGACAATGCAGCAGTTTTTACTATCTGTCTCTGGACGAATTTCTTTATTTCATATTATTTGTTGGAGGCGTGTGAAAATTTTTCTATTTTTTAAAAGACATGAACCAAAAAAGTTTGGGAACCACTGTATTATACGTTATATTATTATGCACATAATACATTACTATATACTCGCATTGCTTTATTTAAAATGTTACACATATCTATATTCATACCTATCTTCTTTAGTAAATCTAATTTATTATAATTTTTTCAATTGTCTGTAACTTAAAGATAAAACTTGTTTTTCAATATCTCTTAATTTTATACTACATATTATTATGTATATCCTACTATGCAGTACTGTATGTTATGGTAAGAGGACATTTTCTCCATGACCATTTTTAGTCATGAGAGACATGTTCTCCTTGATATGGGTCACAGTTAATAATGGAACACCGGGTGCACAGTTTGATAACACAAAATAATAAATATATATTATATACTTATACAGTATTATCTTGAATGAGCTATTTCGCAACGCTTTTTTAAATCGTAATCGTTGTCTAATGGAATAATGCCACGTGTAAAATTGTGTGGTCCCAGATTCAATACCATTGCGACCAAACAATATTTAAACTCTCCGAGTGAAAGAGTAACCATGCCCAGTCTCTAGGTATGTCCAAACATAATTACACCCAAAATGCATTTATTTTGTCCTATTACCTACTCGATGTGATTTTTCATATGAAAAAAATCAAGGGATATTTTCAAATTAATCTGACAAAGTGATTGTAGTAAACGAGTGACCTTGCCCAATCTCTAGATGCATCCAAAAATAATTATCAATCTAGTGTAAATCTTATGTTATCAATCTAAGCGCCAAGTGCTCTACAATAATGTACCCCACCCGGTGATGGAGACACAGTATATAGTATATGTCAACTTTGAAATACTAAATATTTTATTTCAAATCATAAATTATAATTACAATATATTGTTAATTTTTTCGAGATTTCCTATCAAAAATCCTAACTAAAATAACTTTCAAATATTACTACAAGAGTATTGAGTACCTAACTGTGTTATGCATGTAAAGATGAACTGTGCCACGATTTTTAATTAATTTTTTCTTATAGTACTTATAATATTACTTAGTTTTAATGCATAATTGCATAATGTAGACATCAGGGGAAAAATTAATTAATTTATAATTATATGTACCTACTTACACTAGACAAAAAATAATAATAAATGGTGTGAAATGGTTTTTTGTTAAAAGGAGCACAAGAAATGTCAAATTAGGCAGCGATAAGTAGATATTGTTACTATTATGATTATGATTATAATTAAATTTAGATATTATATCAAAATATCCAAAACTCTGGGAGAAAATATCTTAGATGCTGTATTATCTATAAAAGTAACTAGTTTTAATAGTGTACCTACTACCTATTAAATTATATACATTATCTATATATAAGGATTAAATATATCCAGTACCTAATATTGGATTATAATAAAGTAATTAAAACTATATTCTACTCTTTTTATAGCTAAATAATTTACAATTAGAATTGTTTATAAAATAGTAAAAACAATATGAATGTAAGATAGGTAGCATACAAAGCGAATTACCTTTGATCAACCATTCACAGTGTGTGTTCTGCGAGTAATTGGTTCCTGGTGGCCCGTGTGTGATGATCCCTCTGGCCTGGGACAAAATGGTTCTGGTTTTATCACAAGGCACGTCGTTAGAATGAACAGCGTTCAACAACAAGGTGATCGCCAACAGTCCTCCGGGAAACATGACAAACATTTCCCCCAGTACAACTTAACATATTGGATGAAACAAAAGTAACACAATATTCATCGTGTTATCTTAACGTGCAATCGATTATTCGAGCCAATTGAACAAATTTCAAATGACCTGTGAAAACAAAACAGAAAAACTATAATATGTGTATGAAAGATGAAAAATGGAACCACAAGCTTACATGGCTACGCGTACTACGAGACTCATCGTGACCGCATTCAAAATGTGTTTTATATAGAATAATTCCAATCCAAGTAATAGTATTAATAGTTAATTTAGGGTAAGCGTAAGTCCAAAATATTAACTCATTTATTCAATAATAATATTCTGTTCATATTCTTATCATGTAATTTGTGTTTTGGTTTCGAACGCATTATCATAAAAGGCGTATCATTATCACCGTACCAAACGAAAATGTAAAATCGATTGTTGTCTGTTGATAATATTTTATTCCACGTACTTTTCGTGAACTGATATTAGATTTAGGTTCACAAGGATCACAAGAAACACAAATAATTACAATCGACAGACATCTATAAAAAAAAAAAACAATTATTGTAATAAAATATTTATTTTTATATAGGTAGGTACATCTGTGGACCACACTCTTTAGTATTTACTTATTTACCAAATATTTCCCATTTTTAACGTATTGTAATACGAAAGCTGATAGATGAAGATAGACAGTGGTGTATTGGGGCGTATAGGGGGGTATACGCCGTATACTCTCTTTGCTGTTTTTAAATATACTTCTACGTATTTTCTATGACAGTTACATGCCGTATACCTACTCTCTTTTCTTTTTTTACTTTTGAGAGTTTCAATGTTACGATTTATGTAAAAAAAATTTTACTTTTTAATATTATTTATATTAAGTACGTATATTATTATCATATAATTTATTATAATGTGTAGATAGGTACCTACCTAATTAAATAATCGCTTAATATACAAAAAACCATTATATACAATAATTAATAATATTATTATTACTATGACTCATATCCATAAAGTATATTACATGCATAAAATTCATACTCGCAAATGATATAAAAATTACTGAAAAATGTTTAACAAGTAAAGTTTTGATATTTTAACCGTGTATAGTAAATAATTATTGTAAATTTCAAGTTTCTGGCATTATAACTTTCCAATTTAAATAACAAATTAACAAAAATAAATATTTTAAGTTCTCAACTTCAATCAAAAATAGCTACATTAGGAAATACAATTAATTTATTAAATGATGTAAACGTGTAGGTACCTATAAGAACTTTTGAAACTGATCGTTGTTCTGATAATTTAAAATCATTTCGAAAGATATAAAAGAATTTACCAATAATATGGACATTTTCAAAGGACAACTCTAAAAGTATATTTTAAAAACTTTTATGTATTCATTTAAATTTAAATATTTATATTTTGTATAAGTTCAAAGCGTAAAAAGAAAAGAGCCAATACATTTAAGTAATTATTGTATCAGTTCTAAAACTAGGGAAGGGGATGAACGCTCCTCTATCATTAAATATAATAATATGTCTAATGAAGAAGCAAATTTTGAATACAGAAAAATAAATTACATGAAAAATAGGTTTTCAGTAGAAAGTTTAGAGTGGAAAATTCTATACAATTAAAATATGAAGAAAGTATTGAATTTATTAATAAGTATGAGGTAGGTACTTATGAATTTTAAAACGATATTAAGATTTAAAACAAATTTTAATATACTTAAGTATATATTTTTTAATTTATTTGAATTTTTTAGAAAATATTAAACATAAATCCAGAAAATTTGAAGGCTGAACTAATGGTCATATAATATGATTAAAAAAGAATGCTTTGAAATTGATGACATCATACCCGTTGTAGACAACAATATTTTTCCAAATTTTTATAAACTTTTACAAACTGCATTGACTATACCAATATCATCTGCCTGAAGTGAACGTTAATTTTTTGTAATGAGGCGAATAAAGAATTGGATTAGAAATACCATGAAAAATTATAGGTTTACAAACTTGTCAATACTTCATATTTACTACGTTTACATGAAGGTTGTTAATACATATTGACTTAATCCGGAAGTCAGGTGCATATAAACACGTTGTTAATGCGCATTTTTTTGCGCGATTCATAAAATCGAATAAACTCTTACTCCCGAATTAAGAAATGCACGTAAACGCTTAAATGCTCACTAATGACTCTCAGTAATTAGGTTATCAGTTATTACTTATCAGATATCATAGTTATTCTAATTTTCTGAACATATTGCGTTTTCTATTTGAAATACTTTTATTATTTAGATGCATATAAAATCGAACCCTAATGTGCATTAACGACTGTATGTAAACACCATAATTGAAACAGATTTATCACATGCAATAAAAACAAAAAATGTTCTCAATATTTTCACAGAAAAAGACAGACGTCTAAGCTTAATTTGATAATTTAATTGTTTTATGTATTGTAAATAATAATTAATTAATTAATTAATAATTAAATAATTTGTATTAAGAAAATCAAATATAAACAGATTTTTCTAGAAAATATTTCCTTTCCCTTTTATTCAAGTTAAACACAAAGAGTTTTTGGAATGCATTTTTCTAATTCTATATAGCCCCCAGGCACGTAGCCAGGATTTTATTTTTTTTTTTTGGGGGGGGGGTCCAACATTGTTTTTATATGATATGAATTATTATATTGTAAAAATGTTGGGTTGTTAGTAGATATATAATATGAATATAAGAATAAAAAAAAAATGTCGGGGAGGGTCCCAGACCCCATGGACCCCCCCCTGGATACGTCCCTGATAACCCCTACAGATAATTATACCAAACTACGCCCATGCCAATACACCACTATATAGTATACTATATAGGTAGAATATCATGATAACAAGTTATTATCCATACCGATTTACAATCCCTAACACTACGATGAGATGCAAATTTTGTGTTTTGTTGTGTGGCATTCATATAATAGTCGTGGTCATTCATTTTTAACGGAGGATAAATAATATAATAAAATCTATAATATACGTATATCTATACAATATATGATATCATATATATATATAAATATATAATATATGATATCTATGGTCACAATAAACAAATTTGAAATTACTAGAAGAAAATTCATTAAAAAATTAAAATCCTCTTATCAAATCAAACGCACAAGCTACAGGGTACCTCACTATATATACATATATATATATAATAATAACTCTTAACACATCCACCAGCTATTTCGCTGCAAAAAGCAAATAATATGATACCTATTATGTATCTACGGAATCTAGGAAAAAGAGTAACAGAAAAAAAGTAAATAATATTAATTATTAGTCTAATATAGATATAATATTGATTTTTAGTCCATAATGACACTGATTTTTACCTTGTTAAACACCTTTCGGATTTGTTATTTTTCTAAATATTTTAATACTTAGAATATTTTTTACTTTAAATTTTAAATAGGTAGGTATACTTGTTAAGCTGACACTGTTATTTTATTTTATTTTTTATTATATGTCATGTGCGTGTACTATTTAAATAGTAACTAATTAATTTTATGACTCAAATTAAGTGTTTAAATTAATTAATTTTAATTTTAATACTTCGTTGTGCGAAATATTTGGTCACCTAATCTCCCGTGTACGCTTGAGGAACATTGTTGATTTGGTAACTATATGTATACACATACGTATATAATACGTTAACATATATATATATATAATAGTTTATGGAACTCAAAAATAAGAATAAAATAAAAATATATAATCTAAAACCACGTTTTAAAAGATACCTACTATGATATAAATGATAATTCGGTACCATCAAGTTCACAGTATAATTTTTCTGCACTCGTGTAGATAAGAAATATACTACCTACTTTCAAATGGAATTTTAATTATCTATTTCACTATTAATATCAGTTAATATTAATTATTTAAATTAATATTACATAGTACATACATGATACAGAATATTATACATTTACCCGAAAATAGAAAATATTATTACGTAAAATATTTAAAAATCCTAAGTAAATTTGTTATATGAATATTTTAAATAGTATTTTAACTTCAACGTATTCTATTTCCAACGTAGCCGCAGGGCCCTCACGAAGGAAGGGGGGGGTCAGTGAGTACTATGATCCCGGGGCCCGGGCTCTCTGGGGGCCCGGGGAAAAAAATTTACATATTATTAATTTAAATTAGAAAAATAAAGGGCTTCAACCTGCCAATAACGACTTAATTCGCTTGCACTTTTATCAATTGAAAACAAACTTGCATCAAAAATAAACTTGGATGATATTGATATGATAATATTGGTATATAAATAATTTGATTTCTTACTACAGAATTTCGTGTAATAATCTATGTGTATATTATACATAATAGTTTATGCAAGAATGTGCACGAAGTCCGGTCAGTCATGTACGTTTACTTACAGAGTTATTCCAAAATCAAATTTGGAAGATCATTTCCACATCCCTCCTAAATTGAAACTTTGGATGCCAACCTAGGGCAATCGTTTGCGCATCGTTTGTGCAATTTTACTTTCGGAGTATTCCAATAATAATTTGGGAGTTGAAAAAAGGTTCTATTAAGTTAGAAAATTCATATTAGGATCGAAATTTAATATTACCAACCAATAATTCATAACATTATAATTATAATTAATCTACACAGTCCATTTCCCAATAGATTGTATAATAATATATAATAATTTATATATTATATTATTATATATAATAATTACCTAATAATAAATAATTATAATTTATATTATTTGTTATCTGTACATTTTAAATGTATTTATTAACTAATATAAATTTTACTGTTTTTTTTTACAAATTATATTATAATAAATGTATGTATAATTGCATACATTCATAAAAAAAGACAATTTATGTCTCATTTTTGTATACCTATGTAGATACATAATTTATAGGTTTAGAAGCGAGTAGAATAGCCGAGTAATAGTTTTTTGATAGTAAATTTATAGTAAATAAATTTATAGTAACTTTATAGAAATTTCTTAAACGTAAAAAAACAATCGAAAATGACAGAAAAATTGTATTAGTCAAAAAATAATAACGCCAAAAAAAAATAAAATAAATATATACACAAATATTTTTTTTTGGCCTGTTATTGCCTATAATTAATTCCTTATAAATAGATTGCTATGAAATGTATTTCGGGAGATGCCGACCTTTATAAAAAGTTAAAGTTTGTAAAAATATCTACATTTTATTGAGTTAAGTTTTTATTAATTGAGTTATAAAATTGTTAAAGACAGACAAATCTCGAAAGATCAAACTCAACTTCTAATAAATTTATCGAAAATTTCTCATAAAATTTAGATTATTTTACTGTTTAGATTTTTATAGAAGTTATCAAATACCTGCTAAATATGTTTTAACTCATTTTCAATAGATACTTATTAATTTGTACACAACAATAAAAAAAATATTGTTCACATGAGACTCTATTACATAGGTACTTTTAAAATGTTGTACATTATACATTTTTCAATCGTTAGGTTTTCATATTTTAGATTCTGAATGGAGCGATAGGAGCTAGTAGTTTTACAATGATATATTTATTTTTTATATATTTTTTCTACCAGGAGTACTCCGATCTTTACAAGCTTACCCGGTTTCCGGTAGAAAATTGCATCTAGTTGGTACTTTAAAGAGGTCATTTTTCGATTTTCTCAATAGTTTTTTTTAACGTGTAAGAAAAAACTACCAAAAAATGATGAAAAATTTACAGAAATACGATTTTGCCAAATCGAGATTTTTCCTATCTTCGTAATTTCGAAAATAATGATTATAAAATCTTAAAATTTACATCGAATATTTAATTTAGTAATATGTTTACGTTCATTAATTTTTTTGCAATTTATAGACATTTTAGATTTCGAGGTTTCTAAATTCTATAAGAGGTAATTTTGATTTTTAAGACCTCAAAATTTTATTTGATGTTAAATACATGTTACTCTAATTAAATTTAAAAAATCTCAAAAATCCGTAGTCACAATTTTTTTTTATAGTCATTTAAATTTTTTCAACAAAATTATCAATTTTGAGGTATTTAAGTCCAAATAGTTGGTAATATGAGATTTTAAGACTTCAAAAATCAACAGGAAAAAAGTATTTTAGATTCTATGCGAAGCGAGGGAGCTAGTGGTTTTACAATGATATTTATTATTCTAACTCTTTAACTCTAACCTTTCGTATACTACATTGAAGCTATGCTCAGAATCGTTTTATGTTTATCGAACACAATGATTTATCATTGCTTTTAAATGCAATATATTTACCAAGAATATCCTGTCTAGTAAGCGAAGTACATCCACCCGCTACTGACACCTAACGAGCAAAGTGCTTCCACCCCCTACTGACCTGTTTTTTTAAAAAAAATTTTAATATTTCTTATATAGAACCCCTTAAAGTGGTGTTTCTGATCTCCTATAATCGATATCTTTGATTACCTTTTCCTAAGGTACTTCCTTAGGAAGTATTGTTGGGGGTTGTAAATTTTCTTACAAGTACCTACCTATAAATTTATCTATGAGGAACACAACTATTCCTCTAAAAAGATACCTTACCAATTATATAGAATTTGGCTTGATAATTAATTTGCCAATATAAAGAATTGGTCTTTTAAAATAATATAATTTCTTACCTGTCGCAAACAGGAACGTAAAATTTTCTCTGCAAAACACTGATGATAAAAGTCCACAGATCTCCAGGAACATAGAGAAAATACGAGTTATTTAGTGAATAAAAAACACACGTTTTCTTCGATTAAAGATAACGATGACGTAGAGGCGATTTCAACGTATGGATTGCCAATAAATCTTCCAGAATGCCGTAAGCCTGTTATTATAACAATAATGCACATGCATATCGACACTGTAAGACTGAGCGACGATGAGTCTTTAGAGGGGCGTTTATGCTGGTTTTTGGTGTTGTTATCATCTCAGCTAGAGACATTGACAGCATAGAAATTGACAGCAAACAATATTATTATTATAGGTACATAAGTACAAGTATGTTATTATAGTCAAATATTTTTCTAATGTAAATGTTACATTGATATGATAATATAATATAATATTATAATATTATGCTAATGAATATTTTTAATTGAACATTATAATGTCCACTAAGGGTGTTTATTTAATATTTAATATTGTGATGCAATATATGATATATGGATATCGTGACAAAGTTTAGTACTAGAACAATTTTTTTGTTTTTTTTTAAAAAAAAACTATTCATTTTTTGATCCTAAATTTCATGGTATTATCAAAATTGGCCACTCATACGTACTTTTTGAGTTATAGACAAAAGCCATCGAAAATCGTTATTTTTTCAAAATACGTTCTTACTAGTTTAAAATGATCAAAAATGGACTTTTTAAAAAAACCTTTTTTAATTTTGTGAAATTTGTATTGTAATTAGAATTTATATTTCGTACTTAATTTTTAACTTTTCAAGTTATTCATAATAAATCAATAAAACTAATAAAAACAGGATTTTTTTTTAATGCGTTTATGCTTTATACCAGCTTGTAAAAATGTAAAAATGTACGCTTTATTATTTTTATTTTTATTTTATTCCGTATATTTTTCTATTCTTAAGAATTTAATGGATAGACCTAGTTCGTAACTTACTGACGTTTGAAGTTCACGAATTTACCGTTGCGAATGTCACAAATTAAATCGAAAATATCCCCCGATTTGTTGTAAAAATAACGTCGAGTAGGTCACAGGATAAAGTAAATGCTTTTCGGAAAATACTTATTAATAATAATATCTGTTTATATCAGTGTGCTAAAACTATTTTTTTCAAATTTCATTTTTGATTATTTTAATCGTATTTTGAAAAATATAGCGGTTTCCGAGATTTTTTTACTATAACTCAAAAATGAAGTATAAGTGGCCAGTTTTGAAAATACCATTAAATTCAGAGTCAAAAAACGAAATTTTTTTTCATTATTTTAGAAAACCAAATTACATAGTTCTGTGAAGTCAAGTTCTACTTATGATATTGACAATTTGTAGTTAATCACACCATTGGCGGAAGTCTGGTTAAATTATTGGGAGGAGGGAGGCTGACTATATACATAATTACAAACTAAAAAAATTTTTCTCGCTGCGTTCGATATTAACGTTTCCCAACTATATATTTATGTATAATAATATATAATTTAACATTACATATTATATATTACCATTAACGATAGACTATTGTAATAAAAATATTAAATGACGTAATCAAACAATTATATATTAATATGAAAAATAAATAAATTATAGATTATAGATTAGAAAAAAATCATTTACTCTATGAAACTTATCAAAATCTAAAAATAAAATAACACTAAGATATTTTGTTAGTTACTTGTATAATATATACCTTTTTCATCTACCTGTTTATTTTTTATTACCTACATTGTTCGCCTCCTAAATAGGTTTTATATATTATGGAGACATTTTATTTTATTTTTTTATGCATAAAATTGAAAATACGATTTTATTGATAAGTCATTTAGTCATACTTATACTTATATTTGTTGTTATTATAGTTATCTACCTTTAATACATGCTGGATAGATCCTGAATTTAGGTCCTCTAAATCAGTGCAGTTTGTCACATCGATAATGGATTTAGAATTATTTGCAGATTCAGAATCTCCGTGTTCTTCCATACAAACAGATTCACAGAGCATATTATTTTAACATACAAAGTAGGTGGTACTTGTGCCACCTAGTGGTTGATGAATGTGCTATGTATATTCACAGATCCTTTGCCATGGCCTCAGATCTCGGCCAATTTATTATTATTGATATTTGAAATATATTGATTAATATCGACAAATACGTTTTTATCACTATAAATAACAATTTGGTATTTTGCACGAAAAATATAAAAATAACAAATACCTAAAAAAATAAAATATACTAAAACGAAACTAGTTGTTACTTATAATATTTTTTTGAATACTCTAGGATATTTTTGTTTTATATATATATTATTTTTTTATAATATTTATTTTTATTTAAATTATTAATTTAAATTTAATTTAATTCATTTTTTTTTTTTATGAGTCAAGATAGTATTTGAGATAGGTACCTATATAATATAAAGTCGTATCTATTTAATTTTAGGAAAAAACAATTCGGATAAATGAGAAATCCATAGATAGTCTATCTTTTTCTTTTTGTATATACCTTTCCAGTAGGTATCTTCTATTTCTATAAATTTTATCCGGATCGGTCTGGGTTATTAAAGGGGTTATATAAAGGATATAATATATTAACTACCTCTTTTTTTCGAAAACAATAATGGAAATTGCTTATCGCGAATTAATACCCATCTATTATTATTTTCATAATGACAACACCAAAATATTTTATATTGTACTATAGGGTTTGGAAGTTGTAGAAGTAAAAATGAACAAAATATAAAAATCACTATTTTAAATTATTTTCGTACATTGATGAAATTGAATGAAACATGAGCATGGGCGTTCAATGAACAGTTTTTTTAGTACTTAAGTCTTAAATTAAAAAAGAACCGGAGGTAGACACTTGGCCTATTCCTTAGTTATATTGCCACCCAGAATTTAAAAAATTTTTAATTTTTAAAATATGCTCTGTTCATTAACATTTTCATGTTTAATCGATAAATCGAAACAAAAATAGGTATGGGTTTATGAAAACCAGAATTTTTTTTTTTACTAAACGAAATGTTCTTACGTCTCTTATCAAAAAAATCCATATAAATACATTTAAATATAATAATTTTTCAAACCATTTTTGAGGGAGCTTGCTGAACTTTTAGGGGGCTAAGCTCTCTTAACCTTCCAGATTTCCACCAATGAATCACACCTTACAGTATTCTGAAATAATTAATTATTTAAAATTTATTTGGGTACCCGAGACAAACTATGATATTTATTAAACAAACTTTTTATTGGCCTCCCATCCCCTTTGAAAAATCCTGGATATGCCACTGTATATATTATGATAGTGTACCATATTAAGGTGTATTTATGAATTATGATTATGGGTATATTATTCAATCTGATATGTATAGGTACAGCTTACAAAATTAACTAGTTAAGTTAATAAGGAAACACTAAATTAACTTTTTAACTTCACTTTAACTTTACTAGTTGATACCCATCCTTGAATATGATAGTTTATGTTATAAACATATTATATTATAATATGTCTATGGTTTATGTTTGCTCAGAATATATCCATAGGTACTCTGAAACTTACGTATAGGCACATCAGGCATAGTATAAGTTTATATTTTACACAATATCACGTAATAATAAATGATGATATAAATCTACAGTAAATTAGTAGTGGAAAATCGTCGTGTATAAAATTACCTTTTACTATGCGGTTGGAAGAGGTCTGAGGCATTGGCGTAATTTTGGGAGGGGGTGCAGGTTGGGCATTTACTCCCACCCTTTATTGTCAGCGGGCCGGTGTCCGACCAAATATGGGCCGGTGTCGTGCTATTTATGATCCGCCGACATGATTCGTGCTAATAAGTAACTTAATTATTATAGCGTAGGTATGCCATAGAGTAATTACATGAATGCTCGGCGTAGGTACTCGTAAAATAAATAATAATATTAAAACAGATCGATAGACGCTATTGATAGTATGGTTGAACTTGAGACTTATAATAGGAACCTATTAATACCTAGTCTACTACTAGTTATTTTACTTATTGATTTCCACAAATATCAGTACCTATATTGAGAAAACAATAATTAAAATCTGAGCGCTATAATAACGGTTTACACTGTGCTGTAGGTACACTGAACACTTCATGTGCCTATACTATATTTAGGTATGTACCTACTTTTACCACTGGCTATTTATTTGATATGTTCTGTAGTTGTGGTTTCCATGACTAAAAATTAATATATATTTAATATCCGTATTCTATAGTGCCCGAGACAAACAAAGTCCTCCCCGAAAAATTAGGATATTTGTACTTATGACAATAAATATAAAATTATGTAAGATGGTAATTTTACCAAAATGTACTCGGGAAGAAGTTGGCGAGCGTAGTATTTTTTTTACAATTAAAAATCATTATTTATGTAAGTACTAAATAACAATAGTTTGAAATATTGAATATTGTATGATCTATTATCACGATTTTTCAGCATCCGAAAAATAATTATTCTTGACAAATGCGATTTAAAAATTGTGAATATGTAACAAAATAGTAGTATTTGAAAAGACAGGTTTGTATATTATACGCAATAAACTATGTTATGTATGTTATTTCTTATGATTTATATAAATATACATACATAAATATATCTGTATATATATGTGTGGGTGTGTATGTCAGGACCGTACTCACGGGGGGATGAGGGTGTCATATACTCCCATGACTCTTTTTGATTCTGAGTGGATTGAGGAAAATAGTTATATAATGACAATGATGTTTATTTTTTTTTTTTGTGTAGAAATTTTCGACCAGAAGATCTGAACAAATCTGTATATGTGACCCCATTATCTGGTAACAAATTTCATCTAGTTTGTACATTAAAGAAACTATTTTTAGCCATTTTTGACAAACGTGGTAGGAAAAACTATCGAAAAATAACGTAAAAACAGCCAAATATGATATCGCCAAATCAAGATTTATGTATATCACTACCGAAGCTGATCCGCTCAGAACCGTTTTATCAATTTATCATTGCTTTCAAATGCAATACAATCATTAAAAGTAACCTGTCCAATAAGCGAAGTGCACCTTTTTTTTCTATGCATTTCAACGTAAATGAATTGATATTATTTTGTTTTAATTTTTTTATGATGTAATATTATAATAATATTTTATATAATAAAATTCTTTAATTATAGAATAATTTTATTACATTCCTAAGTATATAATGAACGCAGAAAACAATACGACAAATGAACAATTATTGGATTGTATTAAATTCATAGTCAAATTTACACAAATTACCTTTTTTTCATTTTGATAGTGATTTATCAATTTTTTAGAAAATATCTCCCCTATTTTAAAATTCTGAGCACGTCACTGGTGTATGTATATGTATTATAAAACATATAAATACTGCGTCCTCCCCCTCCCAGGGTTATCCCAAGGAGTTTTTTTTTTGTGGTGGTGGGGTAAAAATGTATAGAAAATAATATTTCTTCAAAAACTTAAAATAAACAAAAAAAAGATAATCAACTTTTTTCCCATTTTTCCGTTTAAAATCCTATCAATTTATAGTTTGTCGACTTAAAATTTTGATTAATACTTGCTGTATAATTTTCCGACAACTTCATTATACGATATTTCATTCAAAACGTAAATAAACAAAAAAAAAAAAACTATAGATTTTTCTACTATTTTCCGAATTTGTTGGGAGGGTGAGTGAGACACCACCCTTTCGGGACGGCCCTGCCCCTCTCGGTTAATATTTCTGCGAACGCCCTTACAGTTCGATTATTATATGTAGCACTATTTTCTGGTAGAAAATTGTATCTAGTTGGTACTTTAGAGAGGTTATTTTTGAATTTTTTTAAAAACGCGTAAGAAAAAACTATCAAAAAATTAGCATAAAAATCGGTAAACACGATTGTGGTAAAAATTCTTCATAACTTCAAAAATATTTATGCTGGAGGCTTGACATTTTGACCACAAATGTATATAGGTACCTACCTACGTGAAATATTAATACAAAATTTTTTTTAAAAAGTTTTACTCATTTTTAGGCTATTTATAGCAATATGCAAATTTGAGACATTTAATTCATAATAATCTTCATTTTAGTTTTAAAGACCTGAAAATTTAATTCAGTGTTAAAAATACGTCATTTTAGCTACATACAAAAAGTTTTAAAATCGATACGTGCAATATTTTTTAATAGCTATTTACATATTTTTTTTAATACCCATTTTTCAACATTTCGGTATGTAATGTGTTAAAATTTTGGGGAAATAATGAATCAAAAAACCTGTATTTCATCAAATACGTATATATTAGCACAATGTAATGACAAAAAAATGTTGGATATTTTTTCCAAATTTTGGGCTATTTATAGCAATTTTAAATTTTAAGTCATTTAATTCATAATAATCTGAATTTTAGGTTTTAAGATCTGAAATTTTAATACAGTATTAAAATTACGTCATTCTAGCTACACACAAAAAAAAAATCATGTCGATATAATAATTTTTAATAGCTATTTCATTTTTTTTCGAAATATGTAATTTTGGTATGACATGTGTTCGAATTTCAGAGAAATAATAGACCTATAAACTGGATATTTTCACCAAAAATGTATGTATGGGAACCCGGGGTAGAATTGGGAACTTAATGTTCAGACTCAATTATACAGTATTCTATTTAATTCAGAGCTTCAAATTTACAAAAATGTAATGATTAAAAACATAAATAATAATTCCATTTAATAATCAAATAAATAACTATTTTTTTTTTACTTTATAATTGAAAAAACAAAAAAACATAATTTACTCCATTTTACCCCGACACTTGGGAAAAATGGGGTATGAATATATTATAATTATAAAAACATAGTAATACGAATATAGACTAATATAAATTAATTAAAATTATCTTTTAAACAATATTTGCATGTATGTTGTGCCTCGTCATCACTATCAACTCCTGCGCAGGAGTTGTGTGCCCATTTTTTACACATTGCATGACCAATCCACCCTTCAGTGGACTTTGAATATAGTTTCCTACAGTACAGACACTTTGCATTCGGATCATCTTTACTGGACGTCGAATCTATTTTTGATTTTTTAACGACTCCGTGAACTTTTCTTTTTTTATTCAGCATTGGCTTAAATAGTTCTCTACGTGGTATATTTTTTTCTTTTATTTTTTTTCCTTTTCTTCTTTTTTTTTCTTGTGCCTTTTTAAAGTAATTTGCAAGTCATTCTTATATGGCGATTTTGTTAAAATGGCTGTTTCTTTTTTTTGTTTATTTGGAATAGGTAAAACATTTTCTGGCGATTCGTTTGGAAATGTACTTTGTTGATTATTATCAGGCATCCAGGGCTCCAACACTGAGGCCGCTTCAAAACAACTGAACTTGGTGTATTTGCCGTTTCCGAATTTTAATGTTTGTCAATGTTTTCTCAATTTACTTCAAAGTATTTTTCAGTTGACGAAGTGTTTAGTACAATATCAGTAACAACAGATGGCAAAAAATCATCATCATTAAAAATATTATTATTTGGAGGCCATATTCCAGTTGCTTCAAATTCTTTTATTGCCGTTTTCATATTTGCTGCATGTATAAAAACTGCACCAAATAACAAATAAATATTTCCTAAGATAAAAACTTTGCCTGGATTACAACGAAGCCATTTTCTAACCTCGTCCTCATAGTATGTACTTAATGGTTTCACGAAAGAAGCATCACACGGTTGTATTTTATGTGAACAATGAAGTGGAAAGCATAGTAAAATAATTCCATTTTTTCTAGCTGCTTCAATAACAGGTAAATTTTTTGTGTGTGATGAATGACCATCAAAAAGTAATAACACTGAATCCTTTTAATTGCATTCAAAAATTCAATAAATTTTATGAACCATTTTAAAAACAGCTCCAAAGTAATCTAGCCTGTCTCATGACATTCAATCCACGATCCAGGAGTTAACCCAGTAGAAAAAGGGGGTTTATTTTTTTTTTGGAAAATTAACATTGGAGAGACATATACACCACTTGCCGAAAAACATATTATTGCAGTTACCGTTTTACCACGTTCAGCGGAAGTTAAAATGCCAACCTGTCATTTCCCTTTAGCAGCTAATATTTTTTACTGTCCTTTTGGGTTTACTGTGATACCAGTCTCATCATAATTATATATTCTATTATAATTCGGTTTATGTTTATCTATACATCTAGATAATAAATTGAAAAACCTAAAAGCAACCTTATTAAAATCCATGGAGCGAGCACCAGCTTTAGGTTTTCTTAAGCTCAAATTTGGGTGCCTCAACAAAAAAACTATTCATCCAATCCTGACCAATCATTTCATCAGCCTGATTGCAACGATGAGAGCAACCATTTCGTTCAGCAAGTTGGAAAGCCAATTTACGAAAATCTAACATTGTTAAACCAAAAAATATTTTTTCCATCGACTTAAAATAGCTCATTACTCTAGTTCTTGTTGTTCATTAAAAACACATTTAAATTTTCCATTAATCTTATCAAAAACATACTCAAAATTTTCTCTTTTCTTTTTTACATAGCGTTCCAATAATGTCTGAGGAACTCCAAATTGATGGGCAGTTCTTTTATAACCTAGGTATTTCTTTTTTAAGAACAACTAAAATTACTTGGTCTATACTTTCCAATGACCATGTTTGCCTCTCTGTCTTCCGAACGTAATTTCGTACCATTTTCCTAATATAAGAAAAAATATTTTAAGAATAGTGCAATTTTAACCTAAACTAATTTAAAAAATTGATAAAAAAAATTAACCGGGCGGAATGGGCCATGCTCTTATAATGCCCTATATTGCCCCGTTCCGTTGTGCCATAACATAGTATTGAAAATGTAACAGCATTTTTGTCACAAAAATGCGAATATTTATTTAGTATTAAACAAGAAAAATAATGTATAAAAAGTACATAATTTTATAAATACATTGAATACTATTTTATAATATATATAATTTTACTTATACCTGCGGCTAAAAATCGAAAAAACTTACGAAAAAACGTTTTTCAATAATTATAACGGTATCCATCGTTACACGGAAGATTATAAATATTATATTCGAATGACTAAACGTTACGTAACGATACGTTTAAAAAAAAAAACACATACCCGTTGGGCCTCGCATCCCCGTTCTACCCCATGTTCTCCTACGTACATTATGAAGGCGAAAATTGTTTAAAAAATTTTACTTATAGTAATTTTCAATTTTGAGACATTTAATTCATAATAGGTATAACTTTTCTATTTTACAGGAGATTCTTTCTTTTTTTAATTGTAGTTTTTGATCAAAAAAAAAATTGTGAAGACAACATATCAACATCATCTACGTCAATGACTTTCGAAGATCACCTACTCCTAGTTGTGTCTGGATGTAAGCCTGATCAGATATTAGGAATTCCGAAAATAATTGGAACGGGAGAATCTGCCAAGGTTGTAGTTGCACTTCTATGTGAATGGAAGTTTAACAACCAAATTAAGGGCTTATGTTTTGAAACAATAAAGAAATTGTAACTATCAGTATTTTGCACGTCAATTATGCAATATTTTACTGTATTTTTGAAATTATAATTGCTCTCATTCATTCAAAATTCAACAAAAATTTTTCTCAATATTATCGATAACTTTATAAAATGGTTATTTTCAAATTTTTGAAAAATATTTTTCGAAAAAAACAAAAAAAACTTTTTGACGATTTTTGGAAATCATGCAAAAACAGAGACCATTAACCATATATTTTATTTTAAAAAATGCAGTAAAATATTCACACTCCTATCAAAAATTAGAGCTACCGACTTTCTAATTAATGAACACTGTATAATCTCAGGTTACCTTATAGATATTACAAATACAATTTAAAATTTTTATATTATTATTATATAGTCTTTCCAACTTTTTTTCCCTCATTTCACTATGATACAATTATAGCCTATTCAGGTAGGCATTAGTTCTAAGCTTTTAACATAATACTATTGAAGAAAGTTCACTAAAACTGAGTGTTTGGAGTAGGAGGTACCTATATATTATATTTTTATTCTTATTAAATGCTTATTTATATTGTCCAAAATATGCTTTGTTCATTTTAAAATCATCAAAACATGTTGTAGCATTCAATAATGTACCACAACACATTCTTTACAATTTAAGATGCTTAAAACGTAAAAAAAAAACTCTGTGTTTGGTCAAAATGTAATAGTTACAACATGTGAGCATATTTTTCGCTTATCGAATGATAAAGTCTTTGAGTGTAGCATATAATATATATTAAATTAATTAAAGTATATATTATTTTAAAAGTATGTTAGAAATATATATATATATAGTACTTTATTGGGTACTTTAACCAGTGTATACCAGAATAATTGATTTTTAACTTTCGTCATTTTCTTAAAATCTCACGAGATTTTGGATATTTATTCTAAAGTTGAGAAGTTAAAGAGCCAAAAATAGGGTAAAAATGTGCATACATTTTTAAAAACAAAGGATGAATTCAGGGTTACAGTAGCAGAAAAGTGTGTGCAATTGGCTACAAGGAAAGGACAATGTCAACTTGATTATTTGGAGTCAACTAATGTGAAATTAAATTAAGTTACGTTAAGTTAACTAAGCTAAAGTTAACTTCCATATATAGCCCTGGAATATATTACTCTATATGTAAGTTGAAAGAAAATAATTTTAACTGTGAAAAACATGATTTTGAAATATGATTATATCAAGTGTTTTTTTTTTTTTAATTGCCCGTATTTCTCAAAAAGTATTAAACCGATTCCAAATTTTAAAAGATTATTTTTATGATAATGAGCAGGACTTGAATGAAAAATTTAAAGTTCTGTTAAAATATATATTGTTTTAGGTTATTTTACTGCTTCAAATAAGTACTTTATTTTTAATAAAACTTTTGTAATTTTGGTAAAAATCAAATTTTGCAAGACCCTACATAGTCAGTGCCCTTAACAATATAATATACTAACATAATCCTCATTGGTTTTGATTTCAAATTTCGCAAGATATCATAGCCACCACAAGTAATCTTGTAAATAAAGGCAATCTACAAAAAGAATTGAGCTGTATTTTTTTATATTTTCCCGTATTTTAAAAAAAAATTTATAACGAAAATTTTGCAAATGATTTAAAATAATATGTACTTTTTGGTAATATGTTTCACTTTATAATAAATAGGTATTTATTAGAACGAAAAAAATATTCACTGAAAACTATGTTATTTTCCCGATATTAAGTAAGTATAATTCTTTAAGTATAGACATAATTATGAAAACAATTATTTAACAGATTGAATGATATAGTAATATAGTAATAGTAAATGTAAGTATATTGTTCAATATATGTAATTTTAATATTTAACTAAGATAATGTAATATGTATTATATTTTATTTATTTAAAGAAGAAAAAAAATGACACAAATTGTAAATAAATATTATTCTTGGTCTTCTGTCTCTAGGTTTTCTGAGAGTAATGAATGTTCCGCTGGTTTTGTATAAGGACTAATATCCAACTCCTCAAAATCCCCATTCTCCATCCTATAAATATTAAATGGCATGAATAAATATTAAGTATACTATTTTAATGTATAAAACTTTTACTTTATTGCTAAACCAATATTAACAGGTTCATGTGCTTTAGCAGTAATGGAAGTAATGTCATAAAATTTAAAAGTGTTCATATCATTCAACACAAGATCATTGTATATTAATTTTTGGTGTGATGGTGGTACTTTGAATACATCTAAAATATAAAAATATAATATATACATATTATAATCAATATTCTAAAATACAAACGAAACTAAAATAAATTAAAATTTGTAATATTATTTTGGTAGGTATTTAAATGTATAAATATTAACATTAAAACTGTAAATAATATAGTTTTTATCCCGTGCCTTGTTCTATAAAGTTTTATTTATAAAACCTTAATACGGTTAAAAGTATATTTCTTATAATATGATATGGTTTCCAACCAGGTATGTCAACCATTATTTGTTCCATTGCTTTTTCCAATTATGTTTTTGATGCATACAATTCTCACACATAAATTGATGTACACTTCCTGGACTTTGCTAAAGCCTTTGTCAGGGTTAACCATTTAACATTATTAAAAATTCTAGGAGACTCTGGATTTGGTGAATCTTTGCTTTCTTAGTTCCAATCTTTCGTAAAGATAGAATCTCATGGGTCTGCCTACATGGTGTTAAATCTAACTCATTTACTCTTTCATCTGGTGTTCCTCAAGGTGATCACCTTTTACCTCTATTCTTTCTAATTTATATTAATAATGTTAACTGCACACTTAAACACAGTTGAATTCTTGCATTTGCTGATGATTTAAAATTATTTTTATGTGTTACTTCTATTGATTGTTGTAAACAGCTACAAATGGATCTCAATAACATAGTCATATGGTAAAATAATCTAAGCCTTCAGCTGAATATTTCTAAGTGTCTAACTATGTCATGTAAAAGGTATCGTAACCCTAACAATTTTCGTTATGCTATCCATGGATTTAATCTGCCTTTAATTAATAATACCATTTGGGACCTTGGTTTTACTATTTATCCTTCATTGAGTCCTAATCTACATATTTAATTAGCCTGTTGTAAAGCACTGAAAATTTTGGGATTCTTAAAACATATTTCCTCTGAATTTAAATTATCTACTTCTCTAAAAACTCTTTATTGCACACTGGTTCAACCAATACTCGAATAAGGCTCAGTTCTTTGGGATCCATGTACTGCTGATGAATATGCAGCTTTTAATCTCAAAATTAATCATCCACTGCACTATTACGTACCTACCTGTCCTTCAGAAATTCAATTTACTTAGTATAGCTGATCGTAGATATTTGGCAAACTTAGACTTTTTAAACAAACTTCTTTCCAATAATGTTAATTGTTCTTTCTTTCTCTCCAAAATAAATTTTAATATTTTCTCTTGAAATATTCGTTCAACAACTATTTTTCCTCTTCCATTTGCAACATTAGTTATTAATGTAACGAACCCATATACTGTCTTATGTCTATTGCTAACGCTAACCCATCGTTCTTATAGTCCTCATAATTCTCTTTTACTACTTATATATTATATATATATATATATTATTTTATAATGTTTACTAAAATGTTGACTATGGGTATGTTCCATTTGGACACTTAGATGCTTACAGAGCTCACGTTCATGAACTGTTATGTTTGAAATTAAGCTTTTAATAATCGCTGTGCTTATGTTTCCAAAAGGAACAAGTGTGGGCATACATAAGCGCTTAAAACGTGTTATCAAAAATAGTATTGAAAACAAGAAAATTTTTTTTAGATTTGTGTCTGTATCCTTGTAAAATACATTTTGGTAATTGCTTTATTTTAATAACTTTGGTTATATTCTGTGGTAATAAAAATAATAATAATACTATTGATAATAGGTATATTGAATATAATAACCAATATCTATTCATTTTTAATTTGCAAAATTTTAATAAGATTTATTTATATATTTAATATTATAATTTTATATTTATGTTTTAAAACTGAAAATATATTTATTTATTTATTTACATACTACTATGCTGTGTTTAAATCCTTATAATGTTATTTACAGTGCTCACACTTACGAACCATTCCACTTAGAAACAAATGCTTACAATCGCTTTACTTACTATTCCAAGTGGAACGCAGTTTGAGCTCTCATAAGCGTTTAGAATGTGTTATCAAACATAAAATTAATAAAAAAAATATATATATTTATAATCATATTGCCAGTCAAAAAACTCCAATACTTTTAACCATACTAATAATTATTAATATTATAATTATAATAATGTTGACAGTCCTGTCTGAGAAATATATTTTTTTAAATTTTTAATAACAAAGGTATTATACCTAACTTTGGTTGTTATATTATAATATAATATATTATAGCAGCCTACCATGAAATCTCCTAGCGTCATCCTGCCGGCCCAATCCATCCTGCCTATGTCTATATATATTTTTAAATTATACATAACTATTATATATAATTTTAGAAGGCACAGACATAGGGATATAGGACAAATATTGGTATACATTTGTACCTACTTTGTTATATTGAATAGGTATGTATATACTATACTACTATATGACAGTATTATTATTTACCATTTGATAGTATGAACTATGAGTTTTTCTTGAGTTTTAATTTTTATATTGACTATGTGTCTATGTCTACTGTTATATACTTACCTATATGATAGCATTATTATTTACCATCTACCGGTTAAGTTATATACCTTATATAATAAAAAATGACGGTTAATATAAAACCATATAAAATAAAAATATTAACATACTTGAAAATATATTAACATTCCTGTCATTAAATGACAAGACAAAACATCAAATAAAACATAATATAGAAAAAATATCAAGTACCATTGACAAACATTGCAAAAACATGAATCGAGGAATGTATTGGTTTTATAATGATGTATTTTATTATGTAGGTACCCAATTTTCTACAAGAAATTGTATGTTATTTACCCATATTCCAGTATTAAATTGGATATAATTGATATTAATGAGGTTATTTTTCAACTACATACATATTCTAATTATCTAATTATTCTAATTATATTCTAATTAATTAAATGTAAAATTTGATAACTTCAAATATTCAAAAAATTTTAAGAAAATGTTTAATTTGGTTTCAGTCAAAAAAGATTTAGCATTTATAAAAATTCAAATTTACTTTAATGCAATTACAAATTTAGAAATACTGAATTAACTTTACTATAATCCATATTATAAAAAAATATAATTTCAGAATAATTATCAAATATACCCACTAATAAAAGTTCTGTTATAAAAACTAAAATATTCCAACTGTATAACAAAAATAAAGGAATTCAAGTATTAGAACAAATTGGATTAATTTTATCAGGAAATAATGAAATTCAACTTCTATAAAACTTCACTCCTAGTGAAAATATGAATTATATACCACTGACATCAGTGGATGTGGAATAAATTACATTATTGCCAAAAATAAATATTTATTATTATAATTTATAAAAATCAAGGCTTATATTTTATCTATTATTATAATTGAAGATATGTATGAAGGGGCGAGTGTGAGAGTGAGAAGTCTGTGTGGAGAAACTGAGGATTTTAGGGTCAGTGTGGGGGTACATCAGGGTTCAGCTTCGAGTCCTTACTTATTTTCCCTGGTAATGGATGAGATAATAAAAGATATACAGGGGGTGGTACCATGGTGCATGTTGTTTGCAGATGATATAGTACTGATAGGAGAAAGTCCTGAGAAAGTGAATGGTAGACTTGAAGAGTGGAGGGAAGCTCTGGAAAATAAAGGACTAAGGGTTAATAGGAGTAAAACAGAATATATAGAATATGATTTTGGTGAAAGGGAACACAGAGGGAATAGGGAAAGGCTAGAAATAAAGTTAAGTGGGGATGTGGTAGGAGAAGTGGAGAGGTTCAAGTATTTAGGGTCCGTTGTACAGAAAGATGGGGGTTTCGAAGATGATATGAAACACAGGATTAAGTGTGGATGGACGAAGTGGAGAGAAGCGTCAGGTATTCTGTGAGATAAAAGAATTCCTATTAGGTTAAAAGGTAAATTTTATAAGGCAGTGGTGAGACCTGCAATGATGTATGGAACAGAATGTTGGGCAGTAGATAGAAAAATAGAACAGAGAATGAGTGTCGCTGAGATGAGAATGTTAAGGTGGATGAGTGGAGTTACTAGAGAGGATAAAATAAGGAATGAGTATATCAGAGGTAGTATAGGGGTAGCTTCGATAGTAGACAAAATGAGAGAGAATAGATTAAGATGGCTCGGACATGTATTAAGGAGGGAAGAGATTGAGGCAATAAGATTAGTAAGGGAAATGCATGTTGTTGGTAAGAGGGGGAGAGGAAGACCGAAAAAGATATGGGGGGATGTGATGGCTAGTGATATGAGGAAGGTGGGAGTAAGTGAAGAAGATGCGGGAGATAGAGTTAAGTGGAAGTGTAGGACCAGGGTGGCCGACCCCAAATAGTTGGGAGAGAAGGCGAGTGAGAAGAAGAAGAAGTATTCTGAATAATATTGTGAAAACATGTGTAATTAAATATTTCAGACATGTGTTTTATCTACATTCAAAAATAATATTTAAAAAATTTTTCAAATTTTAAAATATTTTCTGAACAACATTATGAAAATAAGTGTATTTAAATGTGCCAATAGTGTGTTTTATTCATATTCTAAACAATATTTTAAATTATATTTGAATATGGTGTGGAACGCTTAACGTGAGGAGGATTGGTAGAAGACAACAGTTGTTATATTAAGTTATTAAAACAAATAAATTAGATATTCATTCCTCGAGATACAAATAGCAAATATAATAATTATATAATATTAAAATAATAATCTCCAAAAAATGTCAGCTTTCTACGACTAGTAATTTGGGGTGGGCTTTAAATAAAATTGTAAACCAACTACCCCCTTACCACCTTTTAACTTCAAATTGTCAAAAATCCTTTCTTGACAGTCGTCATTATAATTAGCCCAAGCCCGGGCGTTGATCATTTATACATGTATAGACAAGGCTGGACATTAACAAGTTAAAAATTAAAAAGTTAAGTTATTTTTAATTAGGTTACTTTTTTCCAAATTAACTTTTAACTTATAAGTTATTTTTCGCAAAATAACACGTTCACTTTATACAAAAGTATCTAAATTAAGTTAAATTTGGTTCGAAGGACAATGCTAATTTTTTGAATGGGGTTTTTACTTTTTAGTATAGGAAATTTTACTAACTCTACTATTTAGATATATTATTGTTTATATTTTATATAAATAGAAATTATAAGAAAACTATAGTATTACTGTGATTTGTGACTCTCATTATCTTCACACTATTTTTATAATTTTTAAATATCATATAATATTGTTGTTTTGGGAAATTTACAATCGTAATAAACTAACGTTAAAACGGGTATATGAGGACATGAGGTAAAATTGTAATAAATGTTCATTTTATTGGCTCATAATACAGACCCGTTTAGTTTACACGTCAAAACTGTAGATAGTTTCGTATCGATTTATATTTTATTAATTGCCTCTATCCGATATTGAAAATATATTGAAGTGGTACCTACTGTCCGTTTTATATTAATATAAATGTGAACACAAAAAATACAAGTATTTTAGCAGCTGAGAGGTATTTTCCATTTTTGTTAATTAGAAAATTTTAACGTTTAACCAAGTTAAATTACTTTTTTCAAATTTAACTTTTAACTTATAAAGTTAATACAAAAATATATTAGATAGTTAAAGTTAATAGTTATAAGAAAGTTTAACTTAACTTAACTCGATTTTTTTTTTTAATAACTTAACTAAACGAGTTGAAAAAAATTCGTTAGGTAACTTACCCAGCCTCGTGTATAGATTTTAATATGGTCAAAACATTTCGGTGGTCAAGTACCAAAAATCCGTATGAACTCGTATGATAGTGGATAGCTGGTAGCAACAAATCGCTAACGTTTGTACATATTGTGTGGTTAGCGGGTTCGATTCCGGGCGACGAGATGGAAATCATTTCTTTCGCATTTCCATCGACCATCACCCGTCGCCGTGGGGAGAAGTCTTTCTCATCCTTTTTTTATTTGTTAACACGGTTTAAGAAATAATTGTTGCCCGACGAGCTATGCTAAAAGTCTTTTTACATTGCCATTGAAAGTGTTCGTAAAAAACGCTGTTAAAATAACTGTTAGCGTTGTGTATTTGTGGAAATAATGTAAAATGATATTGTTATAATGAAAATCATAGTTCATAAATAGGCCACTACGGTCTATAATTACCTATGATATACATTTATCATAGGACCGACTTTGAATACCACCTTTTTATACCCACAAGAAATTCGCTAGCGTAAACCGCTTTTCTATGCCGATTCCGATTAATGATTGTGGTTCAATGTATAGATACACCTGTTTAGTTAGAAATTCGGTGCATTAATCGGTTTATAACCTCCATAATAATTCTTAATATCAGTTATCATACAACATTGATTCTGCTTATCATATTATTGTCGGTTCAATTTCAAATTTTTACCTTTTTAATTTTTTTTTAAATAAAATTAAAATGGATAATAACATTAAAATTGCCATGTTAAAAGATTGTATTCTTACCAAAAATCGTCTTGTCACATGATATCATTAATCATACAGTACGATCGATTTCTATTTGAAAAAGTAAGTAGGTATACGTTTTAATAAATTAAATATTGTTAGAGAAAATAAATTTGGTTTAATGTAAAAATTGATGACATGAAATGATAACAGATAATTAGGGGAAAATCAGGTTTGGTGTTGGGGACAGATCGGGATCGTAATATTTTTCGACCACTTCGCCACAGCGATTGAAAAAATGTAAACCGGTTTACTTTTTAAGGGGAAATCTAAACCAGTTTAGTCTAGCGAATTTCTTGAATATACCTATACCCACGATTGTTGTATAATGTGTGATAACTGATAATAAAAATTATGGAGGGGATAGACCGATTAATGCCACGAATTTATAACTAAACCGGTGTATCATTACACTGAACCAAAATCATTAAACGGGACGGGATCGGTATTGCACACCGGTTTACGCTAGCGAATTTCTCGCCAGTCTTGCTACCATGTTTGTAATTCGATGTTATCGTTAAATTTTTTCACGTTGTGTCCGTGATAGGACGCTAACAATATGAAACCGACTGTATGTGATCACAACGTTAGCTGTATTTCTCTGCCATGGGTATGTTTTGAAAATGTTCTGAAAATATTTACAAACATAGAAAACAAATATTGGACACACACAGTGTCGTAATTTTAATGTTTTTATATACAACATGGTGTAACAACACGTCTGAAATAATAATGTGTAATTACTATGTCCACGGGGATTGAACGAAATATTTCCGTTTATCTAACAAAATATGTCGCATATTTTTGGAACGTTCGTTCAATTCCTCGCATTTTTCGTGATACAATATACGCGTGTACCTCGATATTTTTTTTTTTTTTTTTTGTAATATAAAACATTCGCGTTATTTATTATTGCACTACACATTAATATCAATATTATTATTATTATTATTATTATTATTATTACCATAAATTATGATTGTCATTATGTGTTTATCACGAACGTATAACCGTTAATTATAATATTGTACACTCGATAATTATTACATAATATACTATATATACTGTCCGACGGACGTAATAATACATATTATATACGGTTATAATATGTATAGGTGTGTATAGGTATAAACCGCATATACGGTATCGCTGATATAATAGATGTATACATATAGTAGTTGGTACCACCTATACCAATATATATTATTATTACATTTATAGCCCAGCACTTAATTAAATATTGAAATTTGTTTCGTTCGTATGATTTATTATTATTAATTATAAACGCGAACAAATATAATATACACACGGGAGTCAATTAATGTTTGCTATATATAACTCGTATACCTATCACTCGTAATGCACTCGTAAAATATAAATTTGCCAATAATATTTCGTACCTACATATTATTATAACATTATACAGCCATACAGGTATCCATATTATTAAAACGACAATACGGGATTTATTTCGTGATGCCATCTGTTCTTTTGCGGGTGTAAAACATTTTGTTTTGTAAAAACAATAATTAAAAAAATAAAAAAAACAAAATATACAACGTTCAATAATAATTATTATAAATACATTGTAATATTTTCAACAATATTATGTCAAAGATTTAAAAAAAATTTTAAATGCTTAAAGTTAAAAAATAACCGTATTTCCAAAAAAATAATTAGTTACTTATTTATACCTGTATAACTCAAATGTTATATTTATAATGTTATTGACTCGTACAAAAAAAAAATTAACTCAACTTAAGTAAATAAGTTATTTTTTTAACTTAACCTAATCGTTAAGAAAAAAATTATCTATTAACTTTAAAATTTTACTATTTTTTTCTATTAACTTAACTTAACTGAGTTTAAAAAAATCATTAATTTGCCCAACATTGAGTATACGTAAAGACAGACTTGGGTATTCGGAATACAGAATATTTTTTAAATACTTTTTTTTTGAAAAGTATTTTTAATAAAATAATTTAATGAGTAATACAGTACTTTATAAAAGTATTTTATTCCTTGAAAAAAAAATACTTTTAAGGTTCCAATTATATATTTAAAAGACATATTTTTAGTATTTTTTCATTATATTTCAATTCTAAAATAATTAAAATCCCTAAAACACTCAATGTTGACCGTTTACGTACGATGAAATAATTACATAACTATTACATGATATTTTTAATATTGAAATTTAGTACATATATATATATATATAAGATAAATAAGTATTCAAAAAATATTTGGAACACGTTTTGTAGAGTATTCCGAATACTTTGGAAACCTAACCATTATCATAAATTATTCGAATGCATATTCTGAATACTTTTTCTTTGGAGATATTCGAAATATTTTTAAATGCATTTTACCCAAGTATGTGTACACATAGATATTATGCGAATCGCTCGCACTTGTTTAAGTGCAAGTTTTTGTATGTATACGTAGAAAGAGGTCGTCGGAATTGACAAAAACAACTATAAGTACTATAATAAGTTGACTGATAGTGGAAGAGGACGACGAATGTGATTTTCATTGTAATTGTTTATTATAATATAATAATCTAATTTTGCGGCTATACAGCTGTTCAGAATTACTGTATATTTTTTTCCAAACTAATGATGAGTAAACATGTAATCTAAAAATATAAATCGTTGACGAAAACACATTTTGATCATTTAACTTGTCGTTTTTCATAATATTTAGCAAAGCGGGTGTTCTTTTTTTTTAATTTCATTCGTTGTCCCAAATATCGCCACATAAACTCAATAAACCACTAAATTTTTATTATATTTCAAACTATAGATATATGATATGCTTATATCTGTAGAACAATATTCTATTGCCTAAAATATTTTCAAAATTTCAATAAAAACCAATAGACAGATGATCGTTCTATTTGACTAGGGGTAACATTGCAGATATGGCAGATGTTGTCCCATCCCTATAGGAATTTAGAAGGGTAAATTTAAAATTGTAAATGATGAAGAGTTGCCAGTATATCAAACACTTTCAACTTTAAAATAATTATTATTTAATCATTATTTTATAGTTTTATTTACTTTGTTCGTAATATTTTACCAAACTGTGCTCAGAATTGTCCGGAGAATATTTCTTTAATTTAATATCTTTGATTTCAATTTTAAAATTTTAAATAATAATACACTATTCTATCCGAGAACCAAAAAGGCAATTAATCAACATCTACCATCTGTATCTGGCTGACATTTTTTATTTAATTTTTATCGATTTGTTTATTGCGTATGAGAACTGACTGATGAAAAATGTAATTGAGTTTAAACGGAACCTGTAAGTAAAAATTAGTTTTTAGGTTTTCACTCTACAGTAAATATTAAATACGATTGTAATATAATCATAAATATTATTATACATATACGAATTAAATGAAATACTCGCATAATTATAATTATAATAGTATATTTTAATGAATTTATATATATGTATATATATAAATTCATTAAATATATATATATATATATATATATATTACGACAATATTATGTCTTCTTTTATGAATTTTTTTTTTTTAAAAAAATGTATTTTTATGTAAAATGTATACAAATATAATTAGAGATATTGGGCAACATTTCATTTGACGTTTTATTTGTTTATTTGTTTCAGAACGATATGTTGCCAAATGGTGAAAAAACATTCGTTGGCAATTCGTACACGATTGAATCGGTTCGGAGACAAGCCGTTGGAGTTTATATCTGCACCGCATCAAACGATATTGGATCGGCTGTGAACGAAGAAATAGACCTAAATATATTATGTAAGTATCCAACTATACAATTGTTACTATAATTATTTATAAATATATATATATATAATATATATGTATCAGTGGCGTATCTGAAGCTCAATTAAGGGGGGGGGGCGATTTAAAATTTTTAACGTACTTACCTAAAAAATTAGCAAAGACGCTCAACCCCCCTCTCACTGCCCCAAAAAAATTAAGTCAGCATATTTTTTATAATGATGTTCATTTTTAATTATCAATTATACTAAAAATTAAATACAATGCTTTAACATTTTTTAAAGTAGTATTGATCTTTTTTTTTCTTTTGCAAATCGATCAATAATTCCTTGAACATTCACTTCAATATCTTTATGAATATTCAATAAAGCCAAACCAGTCAACCTCTGTTCACCCATCTTAGATCTTAACCAAGTTTTTAACCTAGCAAAAAAATACCACATGAAAAATCAAAAGCAAGTTTTTGCATTTTCATTATTTTCATTTACTTAAATAATTTTTTTGTTGCAGTATTTTATATGACACACTTATAGTTATTATACATTTTATATTATAAAAATTTAAAAACTACTCCAAAGAAGAGTCCGTACAAATAGTGTTCGTGGACCGTATCCGGACCGCAGTCCGCCAGTTGGTGACCCTTGTACTAAATAATATTAATGTTGAACTGTTATCAATTATCAGCAGATAGCATATAGTGATAAGTTAATATGGTTACCTAATGGTTACTACTGGTAACTGTGGTATCTATGGGGCATATACCAAAACTTCGGGAAGGCAACCCCATGGGTATTCATTATACAGATGGCCTATCCATTCTATATTATCTATGGGTTAATAGTAGATAAACATGGCCTGATATCCTTATAATTTTTTTGGAAACGTTGATTACAATTCAAATATAATAATTATCAATACACGCTTGAATAGTAAATTATATATGAAATCATAGAAAACAAACAACACCGCTAAAATCCAAGGGGTGGGGGCGATCCACCCATCACCACCCCCCTCATATACGCCACTGATATTGTTATTAAATTAATATGATTGATATTATTATAATAAGTAATAGCGCGTAATCGATGTTGAAAACGACGTCCTGCAGTAGGCACTTATCCACTCCGCCTCCACTTCAAAATTTGAATTGCTCGGGTAATATTCGTCGAATTTAAAAAATCAAAACCTGTGAATTCTGGCATAAAAAATATATTGTTTAAGAATTTATAATTTGCATTTTAAACCATGGATATCCAGTAATAGCTTCTCAAGACAATTAATATCGTTCAGAATTTGTACACCACTATAATTCTGAGAGTAAATACGCAGAATAACAGAAGCAGCATGGTCAATGATAAGAATTTACACAGGACGGCGGCAAAATCAGTCGTCATGTTTTCGGATGCAATTTTATCATTATTTATACTGAGTTTATATCACAGAATAAAAGGTTTATGCCATGATATTCTGAGCTATCAGTAATAAGTAGAATAGCATAGTACTAATAGTGTCTGTTTTTTTTTAAGGAATTTTCACTAGGCGACAATCAAAACAATTTCTTAAAATTTATATATGCAGTAGAACCTCGATTATCCGTGTTTGCGATTAACCGTGCTCACTCATCCGAAAATTTAAAAATAAATATGGACTGTAGATATATGTATATATATATATATAATATATATGTAGTTATAATCGAACATTTTATATTATATAATATACGATATCGACAATCGTATTAATGACATTTTTGACGATTTGACTGCTGCAACACTATATTCAATGACGAATTCAATTCATTCCTTTCAAAATTGGACTTGTCCCCTGTGACCAAGTGTACAGCGCAGATGTGATTCATAGACCTGATTGGTCTATTCTGGAAAATGCTACCTTCGAAAACACTTGCTGCGCAATCTCAAAAATCAGCTCCTGGACATAAATCTAGTAAAGAACGACTTACTATTATGACGTGTTCAAATGCGACCGGTTCACATAAAATCAAACTAACTGTTATTGCGGGAAAGCTAAGAAACCAAGAGCTTTTAAAGGGACAGAAATGAAATATTTACCATGTGACTATTACCACCACCCAAAAGCTTGGATGAACCAGGTCATTTTTAGTGAATGGTTTTTCAACGTTTTTGTACCATTTGTAAAAAAATTTCAGAATGAAAAAGGAATACCAAAAAGAGCTGTTCTTCTACTTGATAATGCTCCTTCACACCCCTCAGAATCTACCCTGAAAACCCCGGATGGTCAAATTTGTGTCTACTATCTACCACCTAACGTAACTTCCATAATACAACCAATGGATCAAGGCGTGATTTCCTATTTGAAACGAAGGTACAAAAAGATATTTCTCCGTTATCTTTTGCAAGAAAATTGTTTTGATTCAATTAAAGAACTTTTGAAAACGTGGACTATAAAATATGCCGTTTTTGCAATATGTAATGCTTTGGAAAATGTACCTGTAACTACGTATTAAAATTATAATTAAATTAAAATTTTAAAAATTTCATTATTTTAAAATTGTACCTATGTACATATTTCTAATTATAATTAAATAAAAAATTTCATTATTATAAAAAGTCTCGATTAACTGTGATTTTCATTTATCCGTGTGACCCCCTCCCCACCATTACCCCGGATAATCGGGGTTCCACTGTATATATATATATATATATATATGGGAATTTTATGTTCGTTCCTCATTATTATTAAAAAAAAATAGGTATTAGTAAAACCAGAAGAAAATCTATATGGAAGGGCCGTATAATGACTAATAAGTCATAATTTATATACTTAAAAAGGTGCAATAGTAGAACAAAATACCTACAAAAACATGTAAAAGTTATTCCAATAGTACGATTTACCAAGTAGTTTTAGAGTGGAAATACCTATTTTCAAAACTATAAATGAGAAGTGTATAGTGAAATGCAAGAAGTCCAAATTTTGATTATTTCAAATAGTTTACAATTATTTTTGGTAATTTATCGCAAAAAAAAAAATAAATAAATAAAAAATATTTGTAGTTAATTATTTGCTATTAAAATGAAAACAGAAATCAGGGTTCTTACGTCCCACTGTACACTTCTTCTATATGATTTTGATAATAAGTACTTTTACTCTTTCGGTAAGCCGTATTATTGAAACAACTTTTACATGGTTTTCCATAAAAATCAATTGAATTGTATCGTCATGTGTTTCTCTAGTAATTAATAGCAACTTTCAATATACGTTTCATATATACTATTAACCCATAAATTCAACGGGTCAAAAATATACTGAATGTGAGATGAAACTCAAATAGTTATAATAATAATAACAATAGTGTAATATAATATACCTAGTTATTATAATAATAAATTTAATTGAAATCCTTTTCATTATACCATTATTGAAAATGTTGACACGTATAAATAATAAAATAATCAAAAATAAAAACGTATTTTGACATTTAATTTTTATTTAAATTATAAATAAGTAAGAATAATATTTTATTTATGTCCAAATGTCATATATTCATTTCAAAAAATACGAATTTAATTTCAATGCGAATGAACGATTATTGTATATTTCTTGACATTTGTATTTTTATAATCAATACGAAAGTCTATCCGTAGCATACCAATACGGTATAAATACCTTATACCTTATACCTTCAACACAAAACATTGCTATATTTTAATTGTTTCAGAAAAAACTTTCAATATCATCCTCTTATAGACATAATTGTGTTTTTATGTCCTGGAAATTGTAAACCTTTATTAAAATTTTAAATCGAAGTAGGTATACCAATACCCACTTGATTGATTAGTGAGTTGATTAGGAAATAAAAAAACGTCTGAATTTATTCAGTTTCATTATATGTTTATCCATAATTATTCATTATCCATTTCACATTTGTTTATTTATAATTAAAAAATGTACGTCACCCAGTCTTTAAAAATATAATCCACTAGGCTACAAAATAGTTTCACTGGGCGAAATTTATGCCGCCTAGCTTAGTAAATGCACTGCCTTTTATGGTATAAACAATGATAACATCGCATCCGAAAACATGGTGATTGATTTTGTGATATCAGCTTAGTGTCTACTCCCTTGGTAAATAAGACAATAATACAAGTTTATACGCCATTATATATAGTTATATAATCAATAACACTTTTAATTAGGAACTTTTTGAGACAATTAATATATTGTTTAGCATAAATACAGAACGAAGCTGTATAATACCCTTGATATACCTATATACCTATATACATAATAATAATAATAATAATAATAATAATAATAATAATAATAATAATAATAATAATAATAATAATAATAATAATAATAATAATAATAATAATAATAATAATAATAATAATAATAATAATAATAATA
>JAIPRL010001477.1:0-81760 GCA_025469235.1 Pemphigus obesinymphae | reverse complement strand
TGTTTTTATTATTGCTTGAATAAAATTACAATTGAAGATGTATAATAGATAAATAAAGGTGTATAATTTGGGCATTGATTTGACTTTTTTTCTCATAAAAAATGGTTCCTAAACATAACTGACCTCTCCGATTTACAAATCCTGTCTACTCCACTAACAATACCTACTTATTACCTAGTTTAAAAATCAGAACCTATTAATTTTTACATAATATTTAATATTTGTAATTTTTCCCAAGTTCAGAAAAACACAATTTATACTACTGAGCACTATTGGGGAATTTTTTTTTATGTCGGCATATTAGTAAATCTTTGCCCTAGTCTAGCAAAAACTGAAATGACGCCACTGCCCACATAGTTTAAATCTATAATATTCTTCGATTCGCTGTACAAGTAAAATACGTCACCGAGTAAATTTTATTGCAGATTAAACACGTTTGATGCGTATTTATATAAAATATATATTCCCAAAAAAACATTTGGAGGAAAATGGTGCACACAGATAATGATTAAAATTAATATAAATAACACGTACCTACCCAAATAATAATAAAAATTAATGGTTTCGACCAAATTCCCTGTAGAATTTGACAGAAAACACATATACCTAATAATAAAAATAATAATTATATGCATATATGTATATAAAATAGGCAAATTGTTTCATTTCATTACAATTATTTCATGATATTTAGTTATCTTCTGTCTATGTTATTGTTTTCCTACATGGAATGTGAAACCGGGTATGCTTATCTGTTTTTAAAATATTATTATATTTAATACAAATAATTGTAGGTTTATATTATTATTTACGGGTATACAATATAATATTATTATTGCTATTTGTTATAGTTGGTCAACGAATGTCTAGATTATTTGGTCCGAGGGGAGACAATAAAATTATTGTAGGATATAGGTACTCGTATAAATATCGGCCACGCGCAACCGGTCCGAATTTCAAATAACATCATTAGATATTTACCCAGAAACAACAAATTTAATAAATACTTTTATAAAAATTTTGAAAATTAAATTGAAAATATACCTACTCATAAACATAACTAAAATTATAACGAAAATTGGAGTGCCATAAATTCTTTGAATTATAAATATTTGAAACCATTTTCTTTGAACATATTTTTTTTGAAACTACTTTTATTTGAACTATTTAACCTGGAATCTTTAAATCTTTTAACCATTAAACCTGGAACTAATAAATATGGAACCGATAAACTTGGAAATAATAAAATTTTTAAACAATGAAACTTAGAATCTACATAGTTTGAATCGGATATAGTTGGAAATTATACATCCTGGAACCGATAATATCTGGAAACTATAAAACTTGGAATCGAAATTTTTTGAAAAATATAATATTTTAATTGACTAAACTTAGAATATCAATCAATTATAATAATTTGTATCCCCTCCACTAGGAAAAATCGTTTATTGTTCATTAAGAGGTATTTCAAGGTTATTTATTTATTTATTTTTGTCAGTTAAAATATTGTATTTATATTTCCCAAATAATTTCGATTCCAAGTTTTATAGTTTCCAGATTTTATCGATTCCAGAATTATATTTTCCAACAAATACAGGTTCGAGATTTATCAATTTCAAGTATATCATATCCAGATCACATCGGTTCCAGATAATGTCGGTTGAAACAAATATAAAGATTCAAGAATTGTCAAATTCAAATAAATTCCTATTCAAACCAATATTATTCAATGTTTTTGCACGGACCCCGAAAATTGAATGAAAATCAAAATAATTAAACAAGTATCTAAATACATTTATCGGAACGAGTAAAATGTTTATCTGAGGTACCTACCTAATTATTTAGATAACTTGTCAACTTTTATCCATAGACGAGATAAAAGATATATAATCGTACGCATGTTTTTATCAATGTTTTTTTCCGATCGGCTCGTTTTCGTTTTCGTCAAGGACGTCTTCGCGATACAACGTACGCAAAATATACCTACGTAACGCGCCGTCATCGTGCCGCATAATAATACACGTTATAATAGATATTATATATGTATATATATATATATATATATTATAGGTACCTACCTATTCTTCCGGATCGATATTCCTACAGGCGATCGAGAAGCCACCTCTGGCCCGCGTTGTTCACCTCGAGCCCTGAAACCGGGTCTATACCGCGCGTCGCGTCACCGGCGATATTACCAGTACGACATATTGCGCGCACGGACGTGACCGACTAAATGCGTGGCACCGCGGTACATTGCGGTCAGTCCGTCGTAAACTGTCTCCTTATCACCATACGATAATAATAATATACACGGTACAGGGTCACCGGCTCGCGTCCCGCAACATTCGTATACCGTCTAGCGGACGCACAATCGCGTCGTAACAGCCGTAGTCCGGCCATCGTTGGATGGCGAGCAGTCCGCAAGCCACAGTACACTGAACGTCTGAACAGTCCGAACAAAGTGAGTGAAACCGGGAAAACCCAATGTCCAGGCCGACCGAGTGGACAAAAAAATAACGATAACCACATGATAATAATACCAACGATCGTTTCCGTCAGCTCTTATAATATTATACCCGAACCGAGTCCATGTCCCGGGAATTCGTGTCGTGATCGAGTCAAGTCAAAAGAGTCGTCGGAAATTATTGTTATTATTATCACTGGCGTACACGGGGAGGGGTGGGGGGATATGGGAGATGGATTTATTTTATTTTTATATTTGTTTGCAGAATTTTTCGCCTCTACAGTGTTTTTGTAATGAAAATAATATTTTTATCAATTATATTTTCTTTTCATGATAATGACATGTTATCTTTCATATTATTGTACAAGTGTTGGTCGGTATGCCACTGTGTACGGCACCGTGTATGCCACTGGTTGTTATTATTATTATTATTTGTTTTTTTTTTTTAGCACGCTCGCATATTGGGCAGTTTCTTGTTTTTATGGTCAAATTTCACATAAAAATTATATAACATATTAATATATAAGGTAAACTCGTCAATACTCGTTCATATGACAAAAGTATGGTATATTTTATTTGAAATTAATATAGAAGAAGATTCGTGACTTAACACAACTTGGCGTTTTTAAAGTATTTGTAATATACATATTATTGGATTTAAACAAAACGATATTTTGTTGGTACAACTGTTTCTAAAATTAACTTTACATTTTTTACTAAAAATCCAAATCTTCAATAAATTATTTTCCGTCCATTCCGTTAGTAGAAACATACATACTATACATACATACAGTACTAACATATAAAATTATGTTTTTATTTCAACGGAATCGGGTTTCCGTATTATGAATGTCATATCAACGACTGGTTTAATATTATAATTGAATAGATAGTAAAACTAAAACAAAATTAAATAAATATAAAAAAAAATAATTTAAAAAAAATGGTTCAAGCAACCGACTACAGAGATTTTTCATGATCTATATTGTCGTTAGATTCCTTCGTTTTTTTAAATATTTTCCCCTCTCCATTCAGAAATCATATATTACAATGATTTCTGAAACATAAAACATTTACTAGGGTGACCATAAGTCCTGTTTTTTTTTCTGTTTTTTGCTGGATTGTCCAGTTTTTAAGGATTGTGTCCCGTCCCGTCCCGACTAACGAGTTGCTTGATGTTCCATTTTTGGAAGTGGGATCCTATTTTTGTCGATTTTTGCTTACTTACCGATCATTTTAGTAGATAATTGACATATTACCTTTTTATTTTTTTGCATATTTACCAATTTCAAACTGATTTATTCAATTTCGGTAAATAATTATTATTTTATTCACATTTTTTTTTTATTCCTGTCTCGTTTTTAAATTTTCAAAATAAAGTCACTCTTACAAATACCCAAATTACTGAACTAATTGATTTTGATTTTGTAAATTGCATATCCCGGATTCGATACCCGAAAGCCCAAACAAAATGTATTGTTACGTATTTAAAGATCTGATATACACAGATAGTAATTTCAGAAGGTGTAGAGTTTGAAGCCTCATAAAACATATGTATTGTTATAGCTTTGAAGTAAAAAATAAATAATTTATATAGAGCTTAGTATAGTTAAAGTTATTTCTCCCCCGTTACCGTCATCTAGAAAATGCTGGTCATGACGTCACATAATACAAAATATGTCAATTTATCATATATAGATCAATATTTAACAAGTTTATCAGGATGATTAGTATTTGGACAACAAATATTATTCTATGCCATATGTATTGACATTTTTAGAAATGAATTTGTTGAAAAAATATTCAACTTTGAAAATTCTAATCAATACAGAAGAAAAATAAATATTATTTTTTGTATTTCTAATATAGATTAAGTATAAAGTAATATAAGTTAATTTAAAACAAATGTTCTGAAACTATATCTTGTATATACACTTATTCCAATAAATTGAAATTTGGTATTTTCATAATGTTTCATTTTTAAATTTCAAAAAATATTATGATTCGTATCGAATGTCCAATTCGATTTGGACCATCTGGGTATTCTATGATTCATTAAATAATGAATAAAACTAGTTCCTTATAATCTCAAAATAAAGTACATTGAAAAAAAAAGTTAATTGAAAAATACTTTTTACAAATTGTATGATTTTTTTTAAACTTTTAGTTTTGAGTCTGCGATTGTCAAAAAATATATTCTCTGTATTATAATTTATTCTCTTAACACCCAAAATAATTAATGAAAATTATTAAGTATTAATTAATTTATACTTATATAGAAAGGGATCGGTTAAAATACTTAAATCCGGAAATCTACGTAAATAATATCCGGAAGTGAAATTATGGTAATAAGCAATCAAAAGTAATTTGATAAATATATATTTTTGAATATTCCGTTTCTCTAGACATAGACAATGGTGTGATTATGGAATTGTAAAATCTAAATATTTTTGACAATATTTTGAAATTTGTTAATGATATAATGACTAATGTTTTCTATATAGGTTAAGTATTACTAATAAACTCATTGTATTTGCTATATAATTGTGCTTTAAATATATTTGGATACTTTAGATTTGTACCTACTATTTTACTTTTACTATTATATTAGTCCTGCAGAATATTTTTTTCATTTAAATTTGAAATACTTTAAAGGACACCATATAGTTTAATCACAATAAAAAATACTATAAATAATTTAATAAGAAAAACAAATATTGACTGAAATAAATATTACGATACCCATTAGTGTATTAGGAATACACTTAATATTATAATGAAAATTTAGAAAAAAAATTGAGTAGGTACGCAGTGATTTTAGAAATTTAAAAAATAATTTGCTTTAATAAGTAGGAAAAACCAAACATTAAGCCTGTTGAAAAAAAAACAAGGGCATAACTTACTTATATCGACCTTACCTAAGTGACCGGTTTTTAAAGTGACTAGATTTTGGTGTTGACGGGTTATCTGAGTTAACCAGTTTTCGATGGCAGTTTGCAGTATACGAGTATACACTATAATATAGCTACAATCATGTGACATTGAACGTGTTAAACTTGTAACGTCAAGGATACAATACAATACTGCAACAATTATTATTATATTTAAATAATATTCTTGTCGGTTATAATTCATAAATATTCAAATATATCGTAAGCAGTTTATATTAGTTTTGCATTAAAAATATAGTTTTAGAAATACCCATTGGGCTATATATTTTTTGGTATCTTTTTGCAATTATTTTGTGTGATTTCAGATATACCAAACATGGCGAACGCGACAAGTGCTGGCTTCTTCGGAGAAACCAAAGAACACTTTTTACAACTGCTAGACAAAGAATTAGTATTCGGTTAGTATTAATATTGATAAAATTCCTTTGTGATTTCTTAACCTATACCTACTATTTATTCGATTTTGGGGTTTATAAGTATTTCATTTTACATTATCATAAATATCATTAGGTTATACATTTTTAGATTTTTTTTAAATACAATAGTATTTTTATCTTTATATTCTAATATAGAATTTTTTTCTGCACATTTCTGTGTATATTATTTATGAGATTTTGAAATTAATAGTGATTTAATAATACTTTAGTCTAAAAGTTAAGGTGTCGATAAATACTAATTTATTTATCCAATATTCCATTTTGATACATGAAAAATACAAGATTAAATCAAATGTTTCTATAGTAACTTTCATTAGTAAAACTATAATGTTAAAAAAAATTTGCGTTAATATTAAATCAAATTAAATTAAACACAATGTATTCATTAAAATTAAAATTGACTGAAATATCACGTGAGTGTAGTTCATTAGTTCATGTTAAAACAATCACCCAGTACTATAATGAGGAATATTTTTCGTTACTAAACACGTGTTTATTTTGTATATTTTTATCGGAATGAAATTTTGATGTTATAGGTACCTACATTGTAAATATGTATTTTTAATATACCTACTACTATATATGTTAAATAATAACATATTCATTTTGTTTTGTTTACAGATGAAGAAGTCGATTCGTGGTTTTTAATGCCATCGGCATGGCCGGTGTTCACCATTGTAGCCCTTTATTTGGTGTTCATTTTAAAAATCGGTCCAGACTATATGGAGAACCGTGCTCCGTACAAGTTGAAAAATATTATGTTATTTTATAACCTTTTCCAAACGGCGTATAATGCATTTATATTGTACATGGTGAGTTTACGTTTTAAATATTTATAGGTTATTATTATTTAGGTATAGGATATTCGTTGAAAATATTTTATGCACATTTCAATAAAAATTTCCCGTTTTTCTTGAAAATAGTAAAAAGTAATAGTTCCCATAAAAAAAAAATTAATATTCAATTTTATTTTCTTCACCCCAAACCTACTAATTTAAAAAAAAAATCCTTCTAAAGTATCTTATGTAGGCAATAGAAATTAAAAACGAAAACAATTTTGTTAATTACAATATTAGATAAAAATAATAAATACTACCTGAATAAGCTAATATTATTAAAAAAAAAAATAACGCAATGGGTAGTTATTACGAGTTTTTATTTTTTTTTTATTTAGTATTACCGGTTTTAAACTGTTTCAAAAAATATCTGATAATGTTGTTTTCGTGAAAAGTGAAACCTGAAGTAATAATGTAATAATATATTCGTATTATAATAACACACTTATAGTACTATTGGCAATGTTTTTTTTATATTATAGGTAATATATATTACAGTCAAAGATGATAGGTAATAAACTATCGGAAATAGACATTCATTTGGTACATATCCAATAAAAATGTAACATATCTATTACAGATAAAATAGGATTTTCATCATTGACTGGTCATTGATGTCAGTTCCCTAGACTGGTAGTAAATGATGATAAACGATATAAACCTATATAATAAATAATATTATAATAACTAAATATATAAGTACATAGTCACTGTATTATGATATAGATGTACATAATAACATATTAATCGTATGATCAATTGTTGCATCTTATATGACCTTGACAAAAAAACATTGAATAGGTAAAGTTTTCTATAGGTTCTGGAATATTTATTTATTTGTTTTTTATTCTATTTTCTATGATTTTATCTATCTATCTATCTATCTATCTATATAAATACATATAATTAAACTTAATTTTATATATATATGGAGCAATCTGTTGGGTTTAATACGATTCGATAATATTCTGTTTCTGATTATAGTATTTACTAATGATTAAAATGTACTCTAAAAATGGTTTTGGCCTTAATTAAATTGGTTTTTGACGTAAATGCGCGGGAAATGTGTACATTTTTAACATTCTTGAATTATAAAGACATACTAAAATTTTCCTGCCAATGTCGTTATATTATATTCTTATCATATAACGTAATATATAATTAATATAAAATATTTTATAATTTTTAAAATGTATTTAAATTCATATTTTGACAGAATATATCTCAGTTACCTAAACAATTTTAATGACAAATAACTATGGTCGTTAAATTATTTTGTACCTTTAATTTTCACAAAATCTTTTTTAAAAAAAGGGCCTTTTCTCTGCAATGCCAATTTTGACGAATGGTGATAGGATTCACGAATGAGAAAGTATATTTCTTTAACTTTTTTAACATCGTGATTTAACTATAATTAACCATATATTATGATTATATATATTTATTTACAGTCATAAAATACTCTGTAGTTTTAATCGGCTGTCGAAATTCTCAGGACGTTACAACATAAAATTATGATATTAAATAAACTTCAATTTTATGCCAATTAAATCACATAATAATATAATTATTTTTAAATATTTGTTTTTAGTTTTTCTTCACGCCTGGTGGTCTGTATCACATGTGGAATCATTCGTGTCATCCCATAGAAAGAAGCAAAAATCGTTTCTTGTTATATGAAGTAAGAATACGAACATTATAATATTGTATAATAACAAAATCAATAAAAAAAAAATACCGATATAGCCATATAATGTACTTGAATCAATTATTATTATTTAGGACATAAAAATATACGTTTTACAATGCACTACAATGTTTAACTATGCTGGCAATTAATACATAATGTATGTGACAAATGGACATTTCAGGATATCCTCGTAATTTAAATATTATTAGATTTAGTTTGCAGCTACGTTTAATTTAATAGCGGGGAGTTTTTAAAAAAGTCGTTACGGATGTTTATAGAATTTAGCATTGACTATTTATTGCAGTGACTCTCGGAAGAACTGGTTTCTTAGCATGAACTGAGAAATAATATTTATAATTAATAATTAATTAGATACGTAATGATTACATGTTATATGGATATTATTTTTCCATAGAATCATTGACAAGTTAATTTATATATTATATCTGTTGAAAGTATACCATTTATTTTGATGAATGCTTATTATTGAAGAAACGATTTAATCGATTTTCTCCAGTACTATTTCTTAGATACTTGAATTTCTTTATAAATTCTTTTTTTTTTTTTTTTTTTTTTTTTTATATATTCATTTTACATATTTTTTTTTTTAAAGAATCTTTAACTAACGAGTTATATAAACTCAATACGATATTAAAATACAACTATTAGGTCGTACGTTTAAAAAAATATAACATTTATACAATATATATTTCAATATTTTTTCGTTTGATATACAGTCTATAGGTACCTATTCTTAATTAATTATGTCAATATTTTCGTCAAAGGAAGTCTTATTCAAATAAAAAAATGTAGGTATATCTCTAATGCTGCTATATACATGTATAATTTGTAATAACCCATTTCTTTAGATCAATAATAATATAAATATGTACCTGTGTTGGATAAAATATATAGATGGCCGTATTAAAAACCATAAATTTAAACAAATAAATAGGGAATTATATATATATATATATATAGATCAATTATTTATGGATTTTTTTGTTAACTGTAAACTATAAACTGAAACTTAAAAATTATAATTATATAGCTAAATAAAAATCGAGTTTAAACATTCAAAAATAAAAATTGCATTATATTTATTTTATTTTAATTTTGTTTTATAATATTTTAAATATTTAACACTGTTATTTAAAATGTTAATATTTAAATGAAGTATTTTCCATAAATAAAGATTTTTATTATCATTATTGCTATTATATTCAGAGAATGCGAGCAAAAAATATTTTTAATGAAAAACTCGTGTTAGAATTTCTCTTACAAGTACTGAGTATAATACTTGTTTTAATGATGACAAAATTATCTAGTGTTATACGTTGATTTTCTAATATACCTACATTTTTTTTTATGTTAAATTTAAGTATTTGAAAAAATCAAACAAGTTAGTTTTTAAACAACTCATAAAATATATTTGAATATATGTATAAAACGGCTTCGTAGAATTCCAAATCATATTTTTCTTTATACTTAATTGTTTGTTTTATCATTCTATGATGTTCTCAAGTTTATATAAATAAAACATGCAAAAATATATTCAATAAAATGATATGAAATCATAAAAAAATTACAATAAAAAACTATTTAAGAAATATACTATAATATTATATTTATTATTATTTTTTAAAATTTATGAAAATTCTCAATATAAGACTCCTTAAGAATAGCCCCATTAATATCCTCTCAATTAAGAGAATAATACTACATATTCTCGCTATTTAAGGGGCTGAATATGTAACTTTCATTAAAATGTTTAATTGTTTATTTAATATTGTTTAGAAATATTGTTTTTTTCAATTCCATAAAATTAAAATTAAATATTTTAAAAAAATAAAAATTACCTACTTCTAATTTTTTTTATAAAAGTAAATAAAAGCTCAATATTAAGAATAAACTTACTAAAATACAATTTAATTTATCTTTATTTGAATTATAAATGTTTAAATATTGTATACATAAAGGATTAATAAATCTAATGTCTTTATCGCAGTTTTATTTTATTTTATATTATTGGATGAACAATTTTTTATATAGACAATTTAGAAATAAAAAGTAAAATTAAGATTTGGAGACAAATAATTTTAATCATATTTATACTATATAAAAAAAAAAAAAAAAAAACATTAAAAATACAATGCCATAGATAAATCTCTTTTTTCTTGTGTTGTAAAAATATGGAAATTTTACTATAAATACGTTTTGAATAAGGTGGGCTTACGAGTTCAATGTTTGAAAAACGGCTAGTGTAGCGTCCTCTTATTTATAAACGATGTAAACATGTTATTAGTAAACTTAATACTTATGTTATTATAATATACAGTTTAGTTTTCTTTTATCTAATATTTTAATCAAATCAATAGAATTAAAGTTAGGTATAATTACCATTATAATTTAAATATAAATTAATTAATTTGATTTTTTGGATGAACAATTTGTTAATACAATGTTATATTATGTAAATTGTCTTTTTCGTTTTTCAGTTAAACAGAGGCTCTTGGTTCTTCTTCATATCCAAAGTCGTCGATTTATTGGATACGGTAAGCACATTATAATTTTATTATATATATAATATAGAATATGCATTTAGTATGTTTAGTTTAACTCGGTATAATTTACTATTTCATAAATATCATAAAACAAATAAAATGTATATATATGGGTACAAATTTATTCGATAAATTATTTTCAAATTTTCTGCAATAGTCGGTCTAACGTTTTAAGATTTGACTAAAACTGATCGTTCTTGTGTGTACTTAGTACAGTATTTTATATTAGCTTTAAGAATATAATATAAAAATAACATATATTTAAGATACACGCCTATAAATTATAGAACCACTCTTAATAACTTATACAATATTGTTGGTGAGAAGTGTAGAGAAAACTCTAGATTTCAATGGATACTACTAAAGCATATTCGTATACATATATTTTCCTAATACTAAACTCTATTATAAAGGAAAGGATCTGAGATATTGAATGAAGGTAGACATTTTATGAACATGATATATCCGAGGATAGATCACAACATTTTTTTTATGGATAGCATGTCTTTAAAATCATAGATTATCTGTGATTATAGGAAATAATATACGAAAATATTAGGAGATAAAATTAATTTTATCAGGTGTTTCATATAGGTATTATTTAAAACTTTTTATGGAGTTATATTATTAAAAAAAAAAAACAATAACTCCAAATTTTGTGAAATGTATATAGCGATCTGCAGTATCCTTTCAAGCGATGCTCACGTATCTAAGAGCCTATACAATCGACACATTTCAATTTTTGATACTGAACGAATTTAATAATATATAAATATTCTTTGTTTAAATATAATACAATTAAGTTAATGGAGTAATTGAAAATTTCTTGACGGATTTAGAAACTAGTGCAATAAAATGTTTATTAAAACTATTATTTTATCTAATGAGAATTGAGAATAGAGAATTCGGAATGCTAATTTTAATATAATATTATTTATTATAATAATATTATATAATACTATAATATTCAAAAGTGAATTATGGGTAAATCGATTATATTATATACGCGAAAATAATATCAAATTGAAGACTAAAGAAATCCTGAAAAAATATCTGGAATAACAGATGGGGCAGTAAAAACAAGAAGAGAATGTTAAAAGTTTAACATTAATAAATCGATGAACCATGAGTCGACTAAGCGTTAAAAAGGGGAGGAATTTTTTTAAAAGGATGTACGAAAAAATAGCAGCAACTGTAATGACTGGTGTGAATATAAATGCCAAGAAAGGCGTATCGAAAAGTTTCAATCGACGACTTCGATGTTACAGGAATGACGTTAGAGACGTGAAATATGTGAACATACAGGCCAAAATTTAAAAAAAATTTCAAAGGCGTAGTTTGGTGAGAATTTGACGTAATTTAATGTATTTGGAACAGTAATGTCTTATCTAAACGACCACTTAATAGTTATATAGGCGAGAAATTTTATTTTAATGGACTCGTATCAAAGACATGGGATATTAATAGTTCCCAGAAATGTGTGTATAAAAAATCAGAGATCAAAATAAATTATCATTTGTAAACGATTTGATCTATAACCATAATATTAATAATATTAGGAAGATAGCTAATGTATGGAAATCTCTGGAAGACCAGAAAATAAAAATACCCCGATTTGGTGCTTATGATAATATTTGGCTGAATGTAGAGAATTTACTAGCGGGTGTTAGCAAACTGAATTAACATGGTTGTCTAATAGATGGAGTACAATTGTGTACAGTCTACGAATATCATGTATCAGTATCATGATGTTACATTATTAGGCGTTGTGACGAAGAAGAAGGATGAAATTGATTAATCTGCTTAACTGATTAAAGTACCAAATAAAATCCTAACAGAATCAATAAGAGAATAAAATAAATTGATACTAATTTATGAAAGACTAATGAATGGCAAGTTAACTGTAAATAAAAGATTTTATTGACAATTATATTGTTCATATTCTTGAAATAATAATAATAGTAGTAGTATAAAAATGTATTATCCTTAAATATCTTGAAATATCTGTACGAAAATATTTAAAATTGTAGCTTCTACGGTCTATTGACTTTTTAAATTATTATATGTTTAATAAATACATTTTTTATTTTTATATTATTGTTCGAAACATAAAACTGTTTTTCATGATATTCGAATAAAAATTATTAGTTTGTCCGTTCGTAATTTTTGGATTAGTACTTGTATAACAATATGATTTTTATTTATTTAAGAGTTTTGTGTGTATGTTTTATATATTCAGAAAATATATTTAAAAATTCATATTTAAAATTTGCAATGCATTAATTTTTTACAGATATTCTTCGTTTTAAGGAAAAAACAAAATCAAATTACATTCTTACACGTATACCATCATTCAAACATGGTTATCACGTGCTGGGCTTATTTGAGGTTCATCAAAGGTATGTAAATTTACAAAATTTATTTAATAATGTGATAAAATAAATATTATTATTTTGGGGAATAAATACCCTATGAAATATGTTTGTAATATATTTTTTAATAATCGATATATTTGGTACAAAAATCTTGATCATAAACACATAAACAAACTTAATATTTAAGTATCAAACAATAAATAAACTAAAATATTGTAAACCACATTTTATGTAGGTGCAATAAATAATAAAATAAGATAAGATGATGTTCGTAACTTTATATTTTGAATACAATAATATTGCGGATAGATATTATTGTTATCTGTTGGAAATATTTTAAATTAAATGTATTAAATTGTTGTGAAATACTCAAATAATATCCAAAAACTAAACATAATAATCGTAAATAGGCACGGAAATTTAATTTATTTATTTTATGGATAGTTATATGATATAATTAACGTTTTGTTAAAAGTCGATTTCATGTAAATCTATTATAAGTCGTATAATATATACTATTATATTATTAACCATTTTTGTTGTTTTTAGGTTTTTAATGGAATTTTTAGAATATTATTATTTGTTTAATATTTAGAAACTGTTTATACAGAACCCCTTTAAAACCATATATACGACGTCCTTTTTATTAATTATATTAATTAGTTTGAAATAAATTTTATTCTATTGATTTTTTAAGTTAATTTTCATAACTATTAAAAGTTAACACATTAGGGACGAACAATTTTTGTTCGTTCATTGTACGTATCAAAACAATGTAATCGAAATTCAAATATAATAATTAATTATAAATAAATAAGCACTTGATATTTAAAAAATATAAAAATGATAATAAAAATGAAATGTGTGAAAATATATTACGTTTTTTTAATAACGTAAAAAATTATAATTGTAATTTCTCGACAGGCCTGTAAAATGAATAAAAAAATTTTTACTCAAGTTCAGTTAATAATCCTTTGAACAATTTAACATGACCTATCTAAGTTAATTATTTTGATTGATGTGCACAAAATACAATTTTGGAAATATTACTCTTTTAAATCTATAAAAAATATTAAAACCAAAATTTAAATAATAAAAAAAAAATGATGTTGTTTTTACAGGTGAACAAGGAACATTGCCTGGAGTACTGAACTCGTTCATCCACACTGTCATGTACTTCTATTACTTCCTCGCTGCTCTTGGACCACACATGCAACCGTACTTGTGGTGGAAGAAATATTTGACTAGAATGCAAATTGTAAGTATTACCTTATATGGTTTATATTTACTTTTGACCTACCAGTTTTGAAAAATTTTCAAATTTTAGTACGGATATTTGGGATACATTTGTAAATAAATGTTTGGTGTCGCTTCCTAGTAAACCTATAGGTATATGCACAATTGTTCGTTTACACTGCAACAATCAAATTGACTTCAGTATTGATTCTCCTAATAGCTCCTAATATTTCAATCTGCATAAGACATTTATTTTTTTATTTTTGAGTACAACGTTTAAGGCTTCCGTTAAATTTGAATAAATGTCATGAAATATCATTTTCCAGAAGTTACTACTATTCTTCGCCAATATTCTTGGGATATCCTTTGATTTCATACGCTCTACATTAGTTTGGTGTGACCTGTTTTGGAGTATGGAGTTTCAGTCAGGCTATTATACCTGTTTAAGTACGGGTTAAGATTAAAAAAAAAACTCTATCATACATTGCTCGCATTCTATTAATCGAACACCCATTTTGAGTGAGATTACAAACATTCTGTCTCCACTATGCCTCTTTTAGGCTGATCTCAATTTTATTTCTCATTAAAAATTCTTTTCTTTATTCTGTCTTACTGTACCCCCTGATTAATATTTAGTTATATGAACATTTTACGGATGTTTCAAATCAACTTGTAACATTATATTTTATGTTACTTTAACGCTGAATCAATATATTTGCGGTCGATAATACCCAATTTGAATAACGTTACAGATGTGTTATAATAAAATGCATGTGAAATGTCTTGAAACATTTAATTTTATTAATTAAATAATTAATTATAAAAAATGAATTAAATAATTTTATATATATTTATAGCATCATCCCCCAAATGTCATAATTAATTTCTTAGTAACACTTATCTAACCTCCATTAAATATTATTTGCAACACATGTATGTTATCTATATTTAAATTTACTATATTATAACATACTTGTGATAATATACTTTTTTGTGTTCAATTTCTTAACACTTATTACAGGCATAATAATTCTCTAAATAGATTGCTCCGCCTAAATGATTATTAGTTTTATGATCTCATTGTATTACTCTTTTATAAATCGCTAACATATATAATATAACGTATTGACTTGAGCTATTATAATTGTGCGTCTTGTAAACTATTTTCTGTATAAATACTCAAAAAAAAAAAAAAAATATATATATATATATATCAATAATAGTATACACTAATAATGCAATCGTCACGATTAAATACACTTAAAATATTCATTTTCAGATCCAATTCGTGATCATCTTAATCTGGTACATTGGACTAATTTCATTCAGTTGCGATTTCCCCAAGATCTATCTGTACTACATGTTCGCCAACATCACTCTTTTCCTATACCTGTTCTCGTTGTTTTACAAGAAAACGTACGCAGAAAAACCGAAAACGGAAAAAACCAACTGAATGCGATCGAAAAACGCAAGAGCGTTACGACAGATCGTGGTCGTCGTGGGTCTACACTGCGCAGTATGCCATTGCGAAATGTTATACTTTTTCAAAATTTTAAATGTCACTAGTTCTTTTAAATAATTATAAGTTATATGTAGTAGTTAAAATTTGTAATATACGATTCGAAAAATTAAATATCAATAAGATGTCAGATGTACCGAAAGCAGTAAGTACTACAGTAATAAACATATATTATTACATTAAAAAATTTAAATAATAAATTAAATTAAATTAATTTATTATTACCTCGATAAAGTTATTTTAATTGTAAATTCCATGCGGTTTTCTAAATAATAAAATAATACATATTCTTTATTACAATAATAATAATAATAATAATATATATATATATTCGTTATATATTAGGTATTAGGTATATATGTTTACAATATTAAATTATTATATAGTTGGCAAATATGATAATATTATTATAAGATATTCTTGTTTTTCACTAATGACTAATTTCAATTGTATACCTATGAGATTTGGAAGACTATAATAATATATTAGATTCGAATTATTTGGAAAAAAATTTTGATTTTATTAAATTTTTCTAATAGAAAAAGTGCTCTAAGTGTCTCGTGCATATATTTAACAAGTTGAACATAGATCGTATATTATGTATACTTTAGATTTAGGCAATTTTGTTTAAAATCATATAGTAGTGTTTATAAAAACGGTTTATTTCCGTTGTCTAACTGACTTAATTCAAACATTTTCTTTAATTTTGTTTTCCTAGTTTTAATATATATATATATATATAGATAATGTATTATTAAAAAAAAAAAATGTTTGATAATATAAAATTCCACTCGTGCTTGAATTGTAAATACGACAAAGGCACATTATAATTATTGTTTTAATAAGGAGGATAATAAAATAAGAAACATGTGATGGACAAGATTGTAAATTGTTTTAGCACATATTTGTTTATGTATAAAACTTGTTATAAAAAAATTTCATAATATTTTTATGTGTGTATACGGTAGCTAAGTATGATGTATTAGTGTTCTTATTACCCATACTATTAGTATCTTATTACGTATTGTTATTCGTTATGATGTGATAATTAGTGTTATAATTTTCGTTCAAATTATTATTTCCAAATGTTTAAGTCTCATTGATGTAATGTTTTTCGAATATATTATATTATTTGCATTATAATAATGTTTTTAATTACATACATAAAATTAATATACGATTATAGGAAAACGTTTTGTCTTACAATACATTTTTATTAATAATGCGTCATACTCGTGTATATTTAAAGACACAGTATAACAAAAATATACCTACATCACCGAAGAAAAAATTGTGTCACGACGGTGGAATGTTTCAATGAATAGGTGTTTGAATATTTTTGAAAAAATGTAGTTTTCAATCGATTGTAATTGTATTTGAATAATATGCGAAATAACCGTTACCTATTAAGTATGTTTAATGGTGGTTAAACAAAAATATTGTAAATTTGTTAACCTTCTGAAAATTAATTGAAACAAACTTGAATCACAAACTTTATGAAGTGAAATAATGAAAAAAAAAATCAGCACAAATTCCTATCATTTATCTGTATAAATATCTACAGTCAATCAAGCATTTTATTATCCCCCCCACCCCATAAAACACGATATGTCATATATCCGCCACATCGTCCAATCTAACACCACCAATCACTCACCCGTAAATCCAAGTTATGACACCTACTAATGCCGAAATGTTTGTTAACGACGGGTAAACTGCGTTATGCCGGACATAAATTCAAGAAAAGCAAAGCGAAAATTGTGCCATTACTCAAATGTATGTACTATCCATGTGACAATAAATTATTGTCCGAAATTATTAAAATCTTGGCTAAAAATAATTACATTATATTATGGACATTTTTAGATAACTTCGAAGTGAAAGAATCACTCAAAACTTCAATAAATAATATATAAATATATTGAATTGTATTCCTTTTTTTAACAAAATTGTACTTATACAAACCTGTATAGTATTTTTATATACATATAATAAATATATAAATACCCGATAAAAATATTTCAATAGGTACCAATAATGTATTACTTTAATTTAATTACTATTGTATTTAAATACATTTCGGTGTAAATAAGTGAATTTTCATCGTTCATATTGTTATAATTTATTAAAACATAAAAATAATATCAATTAATTTCAATTAATTGTGTTAATATACTGAAAATTGATAAAATAATTGAGATATATATATATAGAGAGAGAGAGAGAGAGATGTGAAGCCGGTAAATATATCGAATATATTTTACAGGTAAATGTAAATTTATGTACATTTTACACGGCTTTTTTTACCGTACTTAAAATCGAGTGACTCTTATTTTAAATGTTTTTACGAATATCATAACTTTTATTTAGCCTAAAAAATTGTACAATTAAATGAATAATAATATAATTAATATAATGTCCTTTTTTGTAAACAGTATTAGGAGTAAATAATAAAAATGATGAAAAAAACATAAAATTATTGGATGTTAAATATAATATAATTTAAGTACTAAACGATTTATTATAAAAAAATGATTAATGAGGTCAAGAAAAAACATGAAAAAGTAATATTTTGATTTAAAATCATTAAGGAATACGATTCTGAATAATATTTGGTATGATAATGTTTTACAATTTATAAAATTCTTCAACTAGTTTCTTTCGTTTGCTTTTACGATTACGAAAACTACTAGTAAAATTCGAAAGCGATTTTTTTTTAAGTAACTATAAGGAATATATTTTATACCAAACTGCTCTTTAATCAATTCCTTAAATCTAAAAATTCGTTTTCCGAAAACAATCACAAACATCATTAAAAAACCAAGATATCGACCGCCCCATTTGTAAAAATTGAAAAGATAAAAAATATATAAAATAAAACCCTGAACCTTTGATGCATAAAATCAATTTCCACTTTTAAAATATAATTTTTTAATTAAAATTAATTTCCTAATAAATTATAATCTATAGACCTTGGTAACCGTCAACTAAAAACTAAAATTATTATAAATTAATCTATATAACTTGTAATATACATAAGCGTTATTGTTATATTACGCACGGGGGTCATTATTAGTTAAGTCGTTAAAACTTTATACTTTGAATTAAACATAAATAAATTTAAATATTTGTGTCTTCTAATAATTGTATTATTATTTTTTGTTGTCTTATCATTTAAATTGTATGTATAGTGGATAGTATCAGGATGAATCCGAGTACAAGTTATTTTTTAGTTAATATTATAATGTGATGTGGTTAAATCCTTCCAAGACTAGTACTTTTTGAATTACTTTTGTACTTACTTTTTAACTCACTCTTATAATGATGAACCTGATCAAGTACCCTTGAAAGATATATCCATATATTATTATGCAAATGTATTCATTTAAATATATTGTTTGACTGTACTGCAGAGGTACAAACAAAGGTATGTCAGTAAAAGAAAACAAAATTTAATTTTAAATAAAAATAAAATTTTGTTTACATATTATTCAAGTAAATATTAATTTTTCTTTTAACAATCACTATATAGGTACCTATTCACACTTACATTTCTATACTCAAAAGCAAAATCTAAAATCTGGAAAATTCAACTTTCCAGGAGAAGCGCTTTAATTTTATAAATATAATATAATTGTTTAAAAAACAATTATATGATAAAAATATATAGAGTAGGAATAGAAGCAAAATATGATATAAATATAATAATAATTAATATATAATAAGCGATTCATTAGGAAAGAAATTCAAACGGACGTGAGAAGTGTTTAAAGAGAAGATATGATGTTTTTGATATTCTCGAGAAATTTTAATAAAAGCTGAAATATTAAAAGCTGAATTAGCATAATATTATCGTATGATGTTTTTTGAAGTAGAATTTGCTGTATAACGATTTTTGTAACAGAAACTGATTTTTTTTATATTTACTCCGAATTATTTTTAAATTCCTCAAAGAAAAAGAGACCTCTGTAACAGGCTATGTAAAGTGCACTTGGCTGGATTGGAAAACAATTTTAAACGTTTTTTGTTTAAAATCTACGGTTGTGGTCACAGGACTGTCCACTATAGCACTCTGGTGAAATTAATTTTTTGTATGGAGGTTTGGATTAAATTTTCTATTTGCTATTAGAATTAAATTATCAATATTTTTCATTTTTCAGCCCAACCTACTACAAACCCTATTTTTAAGGGGTTTTGTATAGGCAATTTTTATTGCATTTTATGAAAAATGAAAATGAAATAAATTTAAAACATTTAAATATATTAAAGTAATTTGAAAAAAATAAGGCTGTCAGTAGGGGTGAAAATAATTCGTTCGTAGGATTAGGTTAGGTTAGTGGGATACTGGTGGTATATATATTGAATTTAAAAGCAATTATAAATCATTTCTCTCTAAAAAAAAAATTATTTTGAACGTAGCTTCGGTGGATTTACTGTAGATTATACTAATAATATATAATAATGTGATAATATTATATAATATAATGAACAAAAAACTTTGAAAAAGGAGCAAAAAGTTATTTGGATGTAAAGGGATTCAAACTAGACTTTACAACACTGTTGAAAATATAGAAAATAAATATTTTGAACAAACATAATAAAATCGTTAAATTTCAATTTAATTCAACCTTAAAACCAAGTCCGACTTCCAAATTTTGACTTCACCATTTTTTTGATGAAAAAATACATATTTTTAGAAAAAAAAAGAGTAAAAGTAACAATAATGAATTAACTGTCTTAAAATAAAAAATTGCCATAAATAGTCCAAAAATTTGTAAATATTTTCAAAAATGTTTTTAGCCTCATAATGTACTTAAATACGTTTTTGGGAAAAATTTCAAGTTTATAGATCTATTATTTTCCTGAAATTCGAACACATTTCATACACCAAAGCAATACATATTTTTGAAAAAATTAAATTGCTATAAAAAAATATTTTATATACCAATTTTTCAAGTTTTTGTACGTTGCTAGAATGGCGTACTTTTAACAATGTATTACATTTTCAGGTTTTACAAACAAAAATTAAGCCTATTATGAACTAAATGTCTCAAATTTGAATAATTCTATAAATATTTTACGAATATACGTTTGTGGTGAAAAGTTTCAGACTCCAGCATTAATATTTTGATTTATGAAGAAGTTGTAACCCAATCGTGTTTACCGATTTTTATGCTATTTTTTGATAGTTTTTTCATACTTGTTTATCAAAAAATTTAAAAAAAAATATCGATAAATAACCTCTTTAAAGTACCAATTGCAATTCGCTACCAGATAATAGTGTTACATATAAGAATAGAAGTACTTCTTCTTTTGGAAATTTTGGGTAGAGACATGAAAAAAAAAAAATAAAAAATAAAAAATACATCATCGTAAAACCAATACATTCCTCGCTTCGCTCAGAATCTTATAGACCTTTGTCAGTACCATTTTTTATTTTCGTATAATCAGGATATTTGTTAAAAAAAAACATGTTTATATTGTTAAAAAATGGATCAAAAAAATTAATAATAAAGAACAAAATGTTCAAGTGACTTAATAAGGATTTATGATTAACAAGTAGGTATGCGTTTTTACACGTTTTATAAACTGTTGAAAAAAAAAAAAAATGAAAAATTGATATTTTAACAACTCATTTAACGTGTAAAATGCATATATCAAAAAAGGCATCATCAGCTGCTACATTATATTGTTAGCTATAATTTGTTTGTTGTTTTATTATTCAAAATATTTGTAAGTTGATAAAAATTAAAAATGTAATTGCAAGTTATTAACTAAACATTTTTCTGTATGGTGTCCTCTTAATAGGAAGCTATACATCCGATATTTAAGGGGGTTTGTGTAGGTAATTTTTATGAGTTGTCAAGAAAAATTAAAATCTAGTTATTCATATATATATATTTTAATATATTGTATTATAAAGTATTTTATAAATAGTCCTGACTCAATATAATTTTTTTTATTGTCGTTTAATAACAATAATTGTTTAAAAAAAATTTCTACTTTGGTTGCAAATAAATTATTTCAGATTGATTTTAGAGCCATAATATATATTATTAAAATTAAACAAAACAATATTTGCAAGTGCTTCTCGAAGTTTTTTTTCATTATTTCAAATACGTAGTGCAATATATTGCTAACAAGTGAACAATATTTTAAGCATATTTATACAACTTTAACGCTTTTGAAAAATAATTTTTCAAAAAAAGGTCCTATATGCACTCGAAAATTTTATTCTCTTTAATTTTAATAATAGTTTATTTAGCTCTAAATTTACTTTATACTTAGCGTATAAAGTTATTATGGTACCAAAAATCAAATGTGTAGCGTCCTCTTAAATCGTGCATTTTCATTCTTATTGAAGAATAACTGTTCTATAATTGAACATAAGGATGTAAATTTGTAAATTTTCAAATTAATTTTTTTTTGTTGAGATTTTAAATGATCATTAGATATTTGAAAATTTTGATTTTATATATTTTTTCCAAAATATTTAATTATTTGAGGTTATATTTTACAATTTATGATTTTTTCATTCTAAGTTATTAGTGAGTACCTACCAGTACTTCTAAGTTTTAGATCATTTACTCTTTATATTTTACTATTTGTGATCAATGATCGTATAATTATTCATGGAATAATTATTTTAAAGTTGTTTAAACTTAATAACATACTTTTATAATTGAACTTTAAATTATCTATACTAATAATGTAATAATAAAAGTATACTTAAATTCAAAATTGTTAAAATATTCAACTTTTTTATAATGTTAAAAAAAATGTTCATGAAAATTTATGTCAACAACATATGATTTCAAATTACAAAAAATATAATTTCCCATGTATTCAAGGGCCCCCAGACGTGATCGTCGAGAACAATGGATTTTGAAATTTATTCCGTGTCTAACTAATTAAAAATTTACAGATATTAAGCGGAATTTACGAAAATATAAGTAATTTTGCTTTAAGATACTACGCGATTCTAAGGAGTATTATTTAGGCAATTTATTATACTTTCTTTAAATGATTTTGAGCTTGTGCGATGCATATGTGATTATAAGTGTTAGTAACCGGTATAGAAAGTATATGGGGAGCCATTACACACAACCAACGTGCACATATTAGCCTTCATGACAGCTATTTATTTTACAACCCCTAAAAAATTAATATTTTTCATCCAAATAGACGATTTTAATTCCATTATAACGTCGCAATGAATACATTAATTTTAATTTTGAAAAAATATTCGAATTTTCTATATTATTTACGAGGGAATGATTGAAACACTTTAAAAATTGTTTTCATTTAATTAGATATTATTTAAAAATGTTGGAAACTTTAAATGGTTTAAATTATAGTATAAAATATGAAAATAAAAAATAAGGCTCCATCATTCTCTTAACTAAGTAATGCAAAATCTACGTTTTCAAAATTTTTATCGCATTACCTATTGAGCCAGATTGCTGGAATTAGAATGAGTGGTTATTGACCAAAAAAAAAAAAAAAAAAAAAAGAGGTGTTTTAGAGGCACTTTAATGTTTGAAATGACAAAGTTGTGATAAAAATGCTAAACGCAAATTTCGTATATTATCATCTGGTTAGATGGAGACAGCAAATTCGGGTAACTGAAAAAACTAAAGTTTTTTTTACACACGCCGTCATTATAGTATTATTACATTAATGTAACAAGTATATTATATACTTCAATAAATAATTATTAATGAGTGCATATTCAATATCCTAAATTTGGTGTAAATAGTTATTTTTCCATCAAATTCTAAACCGGTTTCAACAAATTATCTACTAGATCGCGCTATGTGATTATTGTAAATAGTTATTATTTACCTCTATTTTAATATTCATAATATTCAACATTTTGTCACTTATAAATTTGAGAAAACTAAGTAAAATTTTTCATATTGAATATGACTATAAAATTAAATTTAAAAGTAACCGCTTAAAACAATGATACGCCTGCACAAGAAATGCAATTTGAACTAATAGCAAAAAACATTGCCCAAGTACAAATATTGGTATAAGAAAACATAAATTACATTGGTATAAAAATAGTAGAAAGTGATAATTAAACAAAGAAATAAAAAAATGTTACCAGAGTATAATGTACTGTTATATTATGTATATAACATTATTTTTCTTAAATTTACGGGTACAGAAATGATTTACTGGCAATAAACTATTAAAAATATTTTCATATAATAAAAATGATTACGTAACTTCTGTTACGTTATTTATATTTTATAGTTAATTACTATTATCTAAATATTTATGAGTGACTTTGTAAAATAATTCGTTATATTTTTTATAAATTTTATATAAAAATAATATAAATACCTTTCTAATAATTTCCCTGAAACCATGTATAGCACACTTAGCAAAAAAAATCTGGAAAGAGACCAGCTTTTAACGGTTTACGGTTTTATAATAGATAGAAGTACTAATAGTATTATATATATATAATTATCTCACTAACTCATTAATCTCACAACAACTATACCAGCTAACGAAATAAAGCGTTTTGACATTATATACCTATTATTATTGAAACTTTTACTCACATTTAAAAATGTTAAAAGTAAAATAATTATAACTAATTAGATTAATAATTAAATATTAATAATTCGTACCTAATAATAAATTACATTTTGTTAAAACTATTTCAATTTTGTAAAATCAGAAATTCTGATGAAGTATTAAACATTTATATATTTTTTTAATGATATACACAAATTAAGTATCTATAGTTTATTACCAGACTTATAACGAATATTTTCATATTGTATTCAAGATATTTATTCAAATAAATGGTTAAAAAAATAATCAGAACAAATATTTGAATACTCAAAAACAAAAGTATTTGAAATATTTATTCAAATACTCCAAAAAGAATTCGAATATTTAGTATTCCAGTAATTTTTAGTTTATTGACAGTTGTAACATTTTAATCGTCTCTCAAATAATGTCTATCTTAATTCTACATATTCTTATGTTTATTTTGAAACATAAGTGGCTAAGTGTCAAACATCACGTAGTTTGTATCTAAAACTCTTTTTAAAAACAATTAAATTAAAAATAAAAATGTATGTGGCGATTGTTTATAGATAATTTATTTTTCTAGTTTTATACGAAATCAATGAAATAAAGTATTTTTAGGCGAATAAAATATAAAATAAACAAAATATTATTATATATGTATTATTTTATTTATTATAAATAAAATGCACAAGTAAAAGTATTCAGAATACGTATTTGAATATTTTTGTTATAAAGTATTCATAATAGTATTCGATTACAAAAAAAGTATTTAAACATATCTATTCAAATACATTTATTCGAATACTTTACAAGTCTGTTTATTACTTAAAAATAAAATACAAATATTAAAGGTTAAGTATATAGGTAAAAATATATTTATTAAAAAATTATATTCAAAGAAGACGATATACAAGTGATTGTTTTCTTCGAGTTCAATATTATCTTGAATAAGAATAACATCTTAGAAATTTTAAAAATGTTGAAAATATCTCCAAAGTTCATAAGTTATAGTTATTATGAGGTAAATAATAAATTATTTTCCTATAATATTGAATAAAGATTCTTTCGTTTGAAATGTTTAAAAAAAGATTACAAGTATTCACATATTTTTTAAATATGAATATTTAAATTTAATTGTGAAAATATGTACATATTGTTATACAGATTAATACGATTAGTAATTATTAACGAGATAATTGATTATAAATTATTTATCTAACTTGACAATGGTATATTATGGTCATTGCTCCTATAGCTGTTTTTATGAATTGTATTTATGACCAATAATAATTACATGGTTTATTAATTAGGTATTATTGTTCTATGGTTATTTTTTTTTCAATTGTGTTACTGTTTTTGTATGTGATTGATTTTTTGCTAGTAGACTTATTCAATATACCCAATGATATCGTATTTCATACTTGTAAAATTGTATACGTTTATGTTCATATTGTGTAATTTTTTCCTTTTATACATTTTATTGTTATTTTTCATTTTAATAAATTAATATTACGATGTTTTGAAATTATAATTGGAAATATATTATAAATATAAACAACAATAATAATAATAATATCACAATTATATCATAACAATAATATAATATATAGCTACGTTTATATCAATTAAAATTTTATTATGTTCAAATCTTATATAATATGAATTACTGAGGGTGATGTACTGACAAATAAATCTTAGTTAAATTGATAAAATACCGATTAAGTCAACAAAAATCTTTTCACTTTACTGTCAATAATTATTTGTATCCCGATTTTTATTGAATTAACAATATTTTATGTTAATTTACAATAAATTTCATTTTTATTTTTTAATATTTATTATCATATAAAATAACGGACTTAAACAAACAACTTTGTCATATACGTATAATTAATTGTAAAGAGGTTAAAATAATTCAGATTTATAAAATATATATCAAGTTGACAATTCAATGTTAATTTAACAATATATTTATTGATCCAATAATATTTATATCATAATGATAAAATATTGTCGATGTAACAATTGTGTGATAGATTTGTAATTGATAACAAAATCAAATTGTTGTTTAAATTGTATTTTTTAGTATGGTGAACAGAGGTGAGCATTGCTGAATGTTTCAATTTAGTAACAAAAATATTCGCAAAATACTCATAATACGATCTTACAAAAGTATACCCAACTGATGAAATTTTTACCAAAAAGTACTTTGTCCTGCATCAAGACTTCTATCCTAAAATAAAAATATTTAAAACAAATACAATTATTTCATATCGAACGACTTTTGTGTAATAAATGTCGATATTTTATTGAGCCATTGATTTGAGTAAAAAACATTTTGGCGCAAAACATTTAGTGCAAAAAAAAATTTTTCGAAAAAATATGTTGTTCATTTCCAAAAACAATTATTTGTGATTAATAATGAGGGGTGCTGGAGAGATGCTAGTACACCCTTTCTCTAAAATTTATTATCTTAACCTGGGGCATAAATAAGTGATTAGTAATTAGTGTTCCTCTCAAAAAAAGACATTACAACGCCCCCCATTTCGACTTTTGGGTAAAAAAAATAGTGCCAATCGCTAGAATTTCATTAGTGCTCGTTATTTCACTATATATTTTAGTTAGTACTCATCTACAAAAAAAGTTATTCATATTTTAGTTAGTGACTCCCCTCCATCTTTCGTATTTTGCGTCCAAAAAGTGCCAATCGTTAGTGTTTCGTTAGTGCTCCCGTTATTGCAGAAATAAATTTCATTAATGTTCATCTCTATAAAAAGTTATTCCCATAGCATATGTATTTATACAGAAGGAATACTAAAAACATGCCAAAACCCCTTTTTCGAATTTTGGATCAAAATTAAAGCCAATGGTTAGTACTTCGTTAGTGCTCATTAGGGAAGAATGTTTTTTTGTTAATATCACAAATCGCAAAATCAAAAACATTCTAATATATTACTTATGTGTAATAGGTACAAAAATTATTATCAAACTAGTCTTTAGAAATTAGAATATAGTTCAGGTATATGAATCAGAATATATGAGTTATATTTACAAAATAATGTAGTAAATTATGGAAAAGTAAAACTGATTCAAAAAAATAAATAAATAAATAAATAAAATACTAAATAATAATTATTTTTAATAATTGATTCGATGCCAAAATTGAAATGTGTAACATTAGATCAGAGTAGCTAGGTTTATATAATATATATACAACCATTACCAAGATTTCCCATGGTTCGCTCCATGGTTATAACAATATATTATACTCTAAATTTATAACCTCAAGTGAACAGAAAGTAATTTATCTGATGTTTATACGAAACTGACTACCTATATACATTATTTCTATCATAATTTTACCCAGTAGGTTTAACTAACTAAACTATTGTTATAACGTTAGAAATGAATTTTTTCGATAATTTTGGAATGCCAATTTCATATAAATTAGTAGATATTTGAATTCAACCAGACACTATTATATACATTTTGGAATATGCATATTTTTATGAAAGACTAAAAATCGACTAGATAAACATTAAAAATAAATTATTAATATAACCCTTTAAAATTCTCCTGGGACACTTAATAACCGAAGAAAGGTTTTAAATAATCGGGACCCAAGAAACGTATCAAAAATAAATAATTTTATTTTTGCAATAAATCGAAAATAAAAAATACAATTTTCCTCCATCAGCAAAGCAACATTTATTGTACACAATTTATCGTTTTAGATTATAGTTAACTACAATTAAAAGTAATTTGATGAACCGTTATATTTAAGCCATACTTAAATCCGTCATCGGTAAATCATACATATTTGATATTATGTAAATATATATATATTTTATTCACAAACTAACTTAGTAAATGTTAAAAATATGGTAATTCGTAAGTAATAAGGTATTTTCCAAAATATGACACTTACAGTTTTGTTTGTTATCTATGTGTATACAATTTCAGAAAAATACTTGTTACTTATTAAAATTAAATAAAAAAAAAGTAATTTAAACAAAGATAAAGAATAAATTTAAGAACATTACTAAATTTAACTAGGTACAGATAAAGTAAACATAGCTGAATTTTATCTAGACAGGACACTTTGACAGATAAATTCAACTATAACTATAACTAACTATAACTTTGAAACAAACTACTTTGCAGTAAATTGGTAATAGGTACATTAAATTTCCAATAATTTTTAATCATTTAATCCTTTAACATCGTACACTTGATTTCTAAAATATTTTCTACATTATAGGAAATTTTATGCAACTTTTAAGAAATATAAAAATTTAAATGATAAAGTGGTTATAATATATTATTTTCATTTTTCATTGATACGTAATCACGATATATGTTTAAATATATATATAATCTGTCCTTTGGTCTATAATCTACATTATAACAATAGATATGTTCTTTGGAAAGATGAACAACTCAAGTAAACAACTGGAATAGATTTTTTAATTACATAGTTAAATTTATTAATTTACGTTTAAAAAAATTATTATTTCTATATTTTTTTAAATTTAATTGCGAATGTCATCGAGGAAGTACAGTAGGAGTCACGGTCTTTCTCAATAATGTTAAAACTGAATTTTTACGATAATTATTATATATTTCCCCCTGTTCATGTAGAATCCAGTATTTTTTACACTGCTTACTAAATTTAAGGTGTTATTAATTCATTTCATGTTAAAAATTGTTAAAAAAAACTAATTAACTTTGTAAATATACACATTATACTAAAGGTATTTTAACTCAAAAATCATTTTAAAACGCCTATAATTTATGTAAACAAATTTTTCAGCTGTTCGTTTCTTTATTAAAACTTCCTTATAACCGTAACCTATACTCTATAGTCCATTGTAGAACTACCTTAAGACTGGGTGTTCGTGACGTAATGATGGGATTTTGTCCAATATAATTTTATGTATGAGAATTTTATCCAAACGTAATGAAATATTGCATATTATACACTATAACGGGTACTCAGTACTTACGTAAATAAATTGCTCACTTGGTCGACAATGTATATCTAACTCGATTTCAAATCTAAGAACATTAGTCGTCGTTAATCGTATATGCACGCAATTAGTTGATGAAATCTGCAAAGTATTGGTAAACCCATGAATTATTTATATTCAGGTTGTCTACCTTTATCCATCATTCCTATGTTTCCCCGTGCAGCTGTTTTGGATTTCATATAATCATATTCGAACACGAGAAACAATGTAGGTAGGTACGTACGTATAAAAATACCGTACAAAAAAACGATTATCGAACGATCGAATATAACTTTCACGTTCATACTGCAGTCTCGTAGATAAAAATGCATTCATATTTTTCGATACATTTATAACCAACTGCCGTGTAAAAAATATAAATCCTATATAGGGTCATAAATCTGTTATAAATGGATTTAATGTATAAAAACCGTATAGTATACAATTTTGTCTGCAAAATTTTAGCTTTACAATTATTGTTGGAACTAATGTAAATATATACGTAACGACCGAAATAAATAGTATAGACTAAAACGAACAGCGAATATAATAAACAGGATCTCGCTAAATCCCAAAATACATTTACGCTTGAACCATTTATAAATTGTCAAAATGAATTTTTAAATGAATACAACTGATATCGCACGCTCGTAGACAGTGTCAAAAATTATCTACCTATTCAAACAATTAATCTAATATCGAGTTTCATTATCTAGTTACAGTATTTCTTTGGAGATTTTTTTTACTCTAAAGAAACTACTGGAAATTTTGAAAAATAAAATCTATATGGTACTATTTAAAGCCGATTTTCTATCCTTATCATACCAACGCTAAAGATCCTCATCTGGTCGAAATTTTGCAAGAAAAAAAAAATAATAATAATCATCAGTAGGTACGCGTTGTTCTCCAATAATTTGATTACGTAAAGAACAAATAATTACATTATTTACAAGAAAGAGATAAATGATAATTGAATAAGCAGTTAAATATCAACAAGTTGATCAATATTTGATAAAAAAAAATGTCAAATAAAGATTTGTATTTTTATTTTTTATGTATAAGTGTACATTTAGGGTGATCCTTAGTTATTTAAGTAACTTTTTTCCATTTTTTTTTAAGTTCATACCCCTAATTTAGTTCAAACATATATAAAAATGATGTTTACAAAATTTGGTGTTCTAAGTGCAAGCCATGCACCAAAGATATCAAAATTCAAAATCATGTTGTTTTTTATTTTGAAGTGAATATCTCATTACAGTGACTGACTGTGTGTTAACATTTATATAAAAGTAGTTCTAATATATATATAATAATATAATATATAAATAAATGAAATATACAAAATTTTATGTTGATTGTTTAAGTTTAACATGAGCCCTATAGACTCCAAATTTCAAAATCATGGTTTTCTCAAAAAAAATAAAAATAAAAGGTTTTAATGGTAGTTAGACTAGTTTACTCACGGATTTGTAGATAAATTAAATGTGAGTTGTGGAACATTAAAACGAAACGTTTTTTATTTACCTATAATGAAAATGGGAATGAATGTTTCATAATAGATTAGATTTATAAATTAGATTAGAATTTGGAATTTTATTTTTAATAAAACAATAGTGAAAACTGTAGAATATTATGAAGAGCTTATATATTGGCCAAATAATAGTAAAATTCTTACTTATTTACCTATTCAATTTCAGTACAGATATTTTAATGTACAATCTTAACATTATAACTATATATACTTATCACTTAAAAACAAAAATTAATTTAACGTTATAATAATATTTCATAATTCTGGTTTCATTTAAGTTGAAAGTTTTGTTTAATACATTACATAATATTACGTGTATTAAAAATAACTATATTTACACATTATATATATTATATATATATTATACATTTTTTTTTTCTAAATAAAAATTTTAATTTATTTAAACCTTCTTTGATGAAATAAATAAACAAATTAATTGAAGATTTTATTAAAATTTAATTTCCAAAACTATAAAAACCCTATATGTATATCTGTCGGATAAAACGGTTGTATATAAATAGAAAACACATTCATGCATTGACGAATAATTATAATATTAAAATAACGTATATATAGAAGTCGACTTGGTTGTTTTGATGTACTCACAGCATCCTTACTTACTTTATAAACATATAGATACGACTTCCAACTATTTTAAATTTTTAAATTTTAACAATAAATTGCTTAATTTGTATATAGTATATAAAAATACGGAACTCTTCATTTTATATATAGAACATATTTTAACTAAAATAAAAACGTACCACAAGTCTGAATTTTGAAATGATAATAAAAAATGAGTATAATTAAATAACAAGACTTAAGATACTCTTGTCAGCGCAAAAATGTTTCTATAAAATCTCGTAGTAAAATATTGGAAGCATGACATAGAAAATAATCTTTGTTTTTTTTAATACTTTAATTTTTTCAAAAATTTTATATTTTATTTTAAAAATTATACAACTCGTTCAAATGCACATATGAAAAAACGGCTCCGTAGCCCGTTAGGCACTAGTTAATGTGGTTCATTATAATTTATTTTTGATTTAATATTTCTATGATGTTTAAAAATTGATGTACATGAGAAATGCAAAAGTAATATTTTTAATATAACATTATAAATACATAAAAATTAACGACAATGAAATGCCATGCTTAATTGAGACATTTTTTTATTTATCTTTAAAATACATATATGTAATGTTTTTTAAATTTTCTGAAAATTGCCTAAGTACACAGAACCCCTAAAAATTGGTCACCCTGACATCTTATTAATTTAGTTTAAAATTAATATCACGACTTGAACATTAGACGGAAAAATCGAGAAAAGAATAATTATGAAAGAAATATTTAGGAACAAATATTCATGTCTATACTAGGCTATAGATTACAGAATAAAAGCTGGGTTCTGATAATAATAATTACGACGAAAAAGACATTTATAGGAACAATATTTTTAAGAACACGCGCATATTGAAAAGTAATCGATATTATTTCGAATAATTCTAAACATTTTTTTTTTTTTTTCATAATTTACAAAGGTTTAAATGAAAAATTATAAATATTTTGAAACTGAACTCGTTAAACTTATAAATGTATCAAAAAAAAAAAAAAAAAAAATCGATTTTAGTTATAAGATTTGATCAATGTTTAACACACGTATGTTTGTACGACGATAACAATATATGAAGACAGCAATCAATTTATGTTTCTAAAGGAAAAAATGTATTATAATAATATTCACCTAACAATATATATATATTTTTTTAAAAAAAAACGTGTATTTACTTATACGTATGAATAAACGTGAGTGCGCAAAAATTAAACACTAATTATAATGACACGAAAATCGAATGCGCTTAGAGATAAACTATGTAGGTACCTATACACATTTAAATACCATTCTTGGCATTTTAATTGTTATTTTTCGGTTGAAAATCGCTATTGTTCATATTTTGTCCTACATTACCGTGTTTAAAATCGTTTTAAACGTACACGAAATTTAAATTGAAAATTAAATGGGTTATATGATTATGTAATTTTAAAGTAAATTATATATTAACCTACAATATTTGTACATCGACTTTTTAAGATTAATATTAGTCTTGTCGTGAATAATAGCGCAAGATCAATGCATAATTTGCATACATACTTCAAAGGTTTACAATATAATATATTGTATATACATCGTACACGCATTTCAACGAAATCTGATATTGCATACCAGGTAAAATCAATTTACAATATTTAACTATTGGTGTCGTACAACCTATAATAATGTAACCTGCAATCTATAATATAATATTAACTAAAGGGTGGGCTATTTATTTTTCAAACATTGAAATTCTTCCCAGAACTGGTATTTTTTTCAATTTTTTATCCTATTTAGTCACGTTCTAAACCTTATTAAGTTTTAGGCCTATCAAATTATGGTAAACCATAAACTTCTAAAAAGTATTATAAAAATAGTACTTTTTTCGTCAATTATCGATTAGGCTAATTTCATAAAAAAGTTTTATATACAAAACTATTGTATGCATACTTTTTTCATAAATAGGTTTTCCATATAAAATTTTTCTGTCTCTCTTAGTTTCCGTGTATTGTGTAAAAAACATTAAAAATTATGGATTTTTCAAAATTTTCTATATTATTTATATTTTAATGCTTAGAACTTTTGGTGAAGACAGATTTAATTTATTATACTTACTTTTTATAAAATACCTAGAAAACCATGAAGAATACTAACTAATTTTTTTTTTTTTTTTTTTATTACTAAAGCATATTCTGAAATTCGTTTAAATTTACTTTTTACTTTTTTTTAGCATACAATATTTGTTTTTTAAATAAAATAATATTTTACATAAGTTAAATTTGGACATTACATGTCTTTTTAGAATAATATATATTTTTTTTAAATACAATTAATAGTCATAAAGGTGAACTACCTAAATTTTAACCAATGTAAAATTATTATTTAATTAAAATAGATATAAAATAAATAAATAAAAAAAGTTAAAAGTTAATTTGAACGAATTTCAGGCATTACTCCATATATATATATATATATATATATATATATATTATGTACTCCTCGTGGTTTTTTATGTATAATATAAAAAGTAAATATAGTAAATGAAAACTGTTTTTATCTAAATTTGTAAGAGCAAAATAAAATTAATAATATCGAAGAAAAATTTTGAATAATCAATTATTTTTGAATTTATCAGTATATTACGATGGACACTAAAAGAAATAATTAAAGATTATAAATATTATTATAATATTAAAAATATTTTAAGATACTTTAATATCAAAAATTATATAAACACTTTTTTTTTTTATAAGAAAACAACTTTATCCCATATTATTAATAGCTGAAGTGATAATTTACGAAAAAAATGTAATATTTTAATAATATTGTGTAAAAGTTCATACTTTGGGCTCAAATCAGCATAATATGTCAAGAGGATGATATACTCGAATTTTCTGTCTTCCTCTAATTAACTGAAAATGTAAAAAAAATTACGTCCGTCATTGTTATCACAACTTTGTCAACTTTTGTATTAGACTAAATTTACCAATTACTAATATTATATGTGAGAGTTTTTTATCTTTGCTGTCCCATAAATTTTAATTTTGTAAAGAAATATAATTACTCTTAAATCCGATTAACTTAAATAGATATATTTTTCTTTAGAATTAAAATTTACATGAAACTGAATAGGACTTAGTTTTTGACTAAATAAAATTTAAAAATACCGGTTCACAGAGCATTTTTAATGTTCAAAAAATAAATACCTACTATAATAAAATAAATACTTACTAACACGTTTTAAGTATATATATATAGGCGATACTTGGGGATGATTCTGGGGGGGGGGGCAAACAATTAATTGATTTTCATAACCTAATTCTCCCAAAATAAAATTTCAACCTTGATTTAATTTTTTTTTTTGGAGTGCATTTTTACCAATTTTGACTTCAGTAAAAAAGTTTTTTTGACTTAATTTACTAAAATCAAGTACAATAATTTAAAAATATAACGTAATAAATATTAGGAGATATTTCAAATTAATTACTATTGTATTTTGGGGTATGAATATAAGCATAATAATTCACATTTTACATTAACATATATCCATATATTTTGTAAAGAATAACTTAACAGCAAATTACAAAACAATGTTCAAATTCAAAACAATTTACTTGAGTGCTAAACGTTGACCCTTTATTGAAGCTTCTACATCAAACGTATCAATAATTTTTTCAAAGTCAATTTTATATTCGTTATATATGTATAACACTGACAAATAACTTAAACGTTCTTGAGTCATGGTGACTCTTAAATATGTTTTCAGTCGACGTAGAGCAGAAAAACTACGCTCACAAGAAGCAGTTATGGTAGGTATAGTTAAAAAATTTTTCAAAATTTCTGTGTAAATTGGAAATCCCGTCTGTATATCTTTAGATTTCACATAATTTATTTTTTTTATAATTGAATCACAGCCTTAGTTCATAAATAGCCTATTGAGTACTTTAATCTCACTAGACAAATCTTCAGATTCTAATTTATAAGTCTTACAAACTTCATATATTGATTTAGTTAAGGAGTTTTTATTAAATAATACATCAGACATAAAATTTAAAAGTGATAAATCATTTTCTTTGAACTTGTTGTTCATGCGCATTACTATACTAGGTATCTAAAATACTGTAATACACATTAATTTTATAACGGTCTTGAACATTTTGTACAAACTGTTTGGTACCACCATCTAAGTTTAATGGTACAGACTTCAATCGAGGTAGCTTAGCTTCATTAAAACCATTACTTTTTGAAATATTTTCTTTCCCATACTTTTTGAAATTTGTCTTCTGTTCTTAAATCTTTAAAACTGATAATAGTTTCTTTGACCATTTTGATGACCAAACCATAGTTCAAAGATGGAGATTGCAAGTATTTGGACAGAAAATTTGTCTTGGTTAATACATCTTCCATTAAAATGAGAGCAAATACAAACTCAAATAACTGAATACAATTGAGTAAATCAGCAGCATCAGACCTAAATTCAACATCATTTTCTGCTATTTCAGCCAAAGTATCAATACTTTTTAGTATAGCAGTTAAATTGCATTTTAATGACTTTTAATAATATTAATAATAATAATAATAATAATAATAATAATAATAATAATAATAATAATTTGATAATAATTTTAATAATATTTAATTGTAAAATGGATTCACATATCTGAATTAATTAAATCTTCGGGTTGAAAATTATTTAACAGAAAAATTATCACATTTTATTTAAGTTATTTTATATAGTTATTTCATGTTTAATTTTGATTATAAAATATAATAAATATATAGTACATAAAGTAAATCAAGAAAAATTGGTTAAGTATTTTGATGGTAAAACTTTTGCTTCAAACTATAGTATAATTTATTTTTTGTCCAAATTTTTTCAAAATAAAATTAGGTAACCCTAACCTAATACCTTTGGGCAGATTTGTAAACTATTAGAACTGTATTTGTATTTAAATGTGTACTTATTATTCAAAATATTTTTTTTCGATAGTATTCAAATATGTATATTGTATGATGAATAAAAATAATTGGAATTTTGTTCGGCTACTTCATTACTAAAAAACATAATTTGTACACTACCAATATTATAAAATATATTGTCCATAGATTTATAGTTCAAAAATGTTTTCGCTATATATTTTAATATATTGTATTTTAGATAAATTGTAAATTTATCATAATGTTTTTAAAAATATTTTCTTTGGTTTAATGTGTTAAGAATTTCAAAAGCTTTTAATAATAATAATAATAATGTAACATTTAGGGATTTTAAATTAAACTCGGGCAAACTAAAGATTGAAATCTTGATTCTGCACAAAATGGATATCCGTCTCACTCGATTCATTTTGGTAGGGGATTAGTAAAGTCTTGTGTGAGCTGTACATATATTGTTGGGTTTTGGTTTAAAAATAATTGACCTTTACCATTGTGTTTTAGCCGAATTGTGTTAAGAATGTACGATATATATATATATATATATATATATAAGTGTTTTAATGACTTTACCCGAAATAACTTTTTCATATTATATGAATGAAATCGAATTATTGTGCAAAAATATAAAAAGTATAAAATAATAATGACAATCATAAAATATCTGTAAATTGAACTTGGTAAAGTTTTATTTACATCGAATTCGCAATCACATGCATATGTTACACGATATACTTTTATAACACGTTTATTATCCTAAAAAGTGTTTCCGAAATAACGAAAAATACACTAGCAGTAAAACTGATAGCTTCCCACTCAAAATCTTAAAAAACACATTTTATTATAATAATAGAAATAAAATAGTACTTAAAAGTTTATACTACATAATATAAGAAAGTAAATAAAATATTATTATTTTTTTCAAAATGTAATGAAATAATTTAATAATTATAGAAAAATGTAAATTTAGTTCAAGTTTTAAAACTTTTTGGATATTGTTACTCCTTAAATTAATAAAATAAATATTAGGTGGATACTGGGTAGTATACATACATATATATATATAACTGTCATAAAAATTATATCGGTTAAAGTCGATTATTTGTTTTTTAATATTTCATCCAATATAATTTTCAAATTTACAATAGTTATTCTTTGAAAATATAAAATATACTAAATATTCATGAATATAATAATGTCGAAATATAATATTTTTGATACAACTGATGTTATAACTTCAAACACGTAATTTTATTCACTGATTAAAGCGAAATTGTTTCAGAAACTTTCTTTTAAAACAAAACTTTAAACTTCACAACGGATGTGAATCCGCCAAAAATGCTTTTGCCTTGTCTTATGTCGTTTCTTCATTTTTGTCCAAGTATACATTCATTTTTTATTATTACTAAAATATAATCATTTATCACTAATCTGATAAAAATATGACTTATACCTATGTATAATAACCATTGAATTAAATTTATTATTTCTACATGAATAACTCGTTATTATATGCAATATATTTTTGGTTTATTATTAACTATTATTAAGCATAGAAAATGCCAAATATAAAATGTTGAACATTTTTTAAAAATTTTTACCTAGGTTTATATTATAAACATATATACAAAATAGTTGAAATAAATTTGAAAATATATATCAATGTAACTTTCAGTAGTTATTTAAATGCATTTATAAATATATTTAACATGCTATAAAATCCAATTTAAATGTTTCACTTTTTTTAAATTTTCATTTTTCTATTTATACTAGTACCATTTAGGTATCTGAAGGGTCTAGGAATATAATATTTTGAGAAATTATTTGATGAAATTAAAAAAAACTCAAATACTTGTCAGAGCATTCTAAAATTTGATCCTGGATATTATCGATAATAACAGGTACCTAGCTAAATAGAGTTGTCCCTAGTTTTTATGATAGTATACTATTTCGGTTCCAAATATTTGTCGGTAATAATCAACAAGGTTAGAAGTGAGGTTAGATTTGTTTTAATGTCAACATGTTTTTTAAATGTAATGTGTACAATTGTAATCAATTTATTTAATGCAGGCGAAAAAATAATTTAAGGAAGTAAAACATTATTTTGTTTTTTTGTAATTGGTGCAAGTATGACAATCACTTTAGGTGATACTATTTTTTTAGACATGGACGTTTAAAAACTGGTAATTTTAATATTAATAATAATGACTAAATCAAAGGGTAACTTTGCAGAAAAATATAAATTCATTACATTTTAGAAATATATTTTTGTAACAATAAGATTAAGTAATACATATTTGAAACTAGTTTACATGCATACTTCCAAAGATAATAATAGGATTAAACTATTGAACTTACATTATAACTACAATATAACCTATAGAAGCTAATACCCTATTAATGTACTAAATCTAGGGTAGTTTGTTTACTATGAGTAGGTATAGTTATAATTCATTAACCCAACTTAATAGCATTTCATTCACATTAACACGGTGTTCTGTTGTGTAAGCATCGGAGTTGGTCGAACCTCTTCTTTTTTAGTTCATTCATTTTCTGTGAATCAAAAAAAAAAAACAGTTCTGTCACAATAACGTATCAGTTCTGTAAATTATAAGTTATAGAACAAATCGCGGTTCATCAAACTGTTGTAAATTATATGTATAATAATAAGGCTATAACGGTTTACTTGATTATGGTTTGTATACTAAATTCAATCTTATCAAAGATAAGATATTTTATATTTTTATTTGTGACGTTACGAACTATTCGATTTCCTACCAAACCCGGGGTGTTGGGTTCGGTACAAAAGTCGAACTGAAAATTGAAACTACTCGAACTGAACTATACAAAAAATAGTTCTGTTCGAATATCGTACCAAAGAGAACAAAATTTCAACCTAATTTCTCAAAAACCGATAAAAAAAATAAATCAAAAATGTTTAAATAAGTACTTTTTCTAAATTTTATTATAAATTAGAACAAAGGACTTATAGCCCTGAAAAACTCCAAAATATACTAAATTATATGCACTTTAAATTAATTTTGAACAATTTTGTTAATTAATTAGCAGGTTTTTTTTATTGATCTGATATTGTGTACAATACTATGAAGTATAATGCTTTATACTGTTATATTATTATTCAGCAAGGCTATATGTGTGACCTTGCAGGTTAGACAAAATATTTATAATAAATAAAATAAAAACAATTTTTTTTTAAATTTTTTAAATTCATGAAATATGCAGATAAAGGTTTAAAAATAAAAAATAAACCCAAAATATGCATTTATATCTATACAAAGTATAAGATCATATTTTACTTTGTTAAAACATAAAACGTATTTATTTTTTACTCCATTATTTTTTTGACTGTATAAAATAAATATATAATTGGTACAAGTTCTCTGAACTAATTATTATAATTCACAACCTCATCTTTAATTGTGTTGAAATTTAACTATTTTATAATGAGACCGACATGTCAAATGGATAAACTTAAAATGTAGTATGAAATTTCGTAGCAGTTCGCAAATATGAAAATTAAACTAAATATTTTTTGTTTTTCGTAAAAACAAAAATATCACTAAATAATAAGGACACTGTAAAACAGTATTGTAAGTTTCACAGAATTAAAATCAGATCTGCAACTTAACGATTTGATAAACTATTGTCGGTATTTGATATAAATTATAATAATCTATCTATAGGCGTGTTTTCGCGATTAATCAAATGTATTTTGGTTACTGAATTTTATAAGCAATCAGTTTTGGTTATAATAATTTATTAATTTATAACCGAACAAATAGAATGGTAATTATGTTTGGTTATAGATAAGACAAAATAAAATAACCCAGTTAATTGCGAAAACACGCCTTATGTGGATGTTTTAATTTTGCAGAACTGATAACGCGTTATGTGTTTATATTTTTATAAGTCAGCATTAGTATAAAAGTTTTCACTATTATCTTTTATATAACTTTTATATTGTTCAAAAGAATAGGATTAGGTTTGAACGTTCATAGTATAACATTTTTAATTTATTTTACTAAATAAAATTTGATGTAAAATTTTAAATTAAGTTATCTACTATTTACAAGTATAATAAATAGTAAATTACTAGCTTGCGCTGAAGATGTTAACATAGTTGTTGAAATACGTATACACAGCTAAGAGTATATAATTTTTTTAAATTAATTATATATTTTAAACGAAGCATAGAAATAAAATGACTACTTGTTTTTGTTATCAGTAGTGGTGTTAAAAATTAAATTTATATTTTATGTTTATCATAATTGACTATTTTATTATTAAATTTACTGTTTTTAACTTTTATATAATACTAGCTGAATTACCAGGCGTTGCCCGGATTAGATTGTTTTGTTTTTAATATTTTTTTAATCTTTATAGAAACTTATCTGTGTAGGTACAACATAGCAATCTTATGCAACTTCGTTTGCCCCAGTGTTTAGTATTTTACATATTCTATTTGCCTAATCTATTTTAATAAAATTAAAAAAATATATTTTATATACCACAGAATTTGACATCAGCGTCACCTATGGTACACAAACTTCTGCAGAAGGTTAATTATTCATGAACTTATAATTTTCTTAATCTTAAAAAATATTGGACGGGGAGAGCGGTGAAATTTTGGGGTTATATGTAATGATATGCGAATAATCTTGAAAAAATTAAAAAAATTAAAATTAAATTCCTAGAACCCGATTGCAGCGCCACCTACCGGGTCCAATTGTAAAACTAAACTATTCAGGGACCCACTCCAAAACACACAAAAATTTCATTAAAATCGGTCCAGCCGTTTAGGAGGAGTTTGAATACTTACACACGGACAGAAGAAATATAAAGGAATATGACGAAAATCAAAATTCACATATTATCACATATCTAAAGAAAAATATAATTATGAAATATTTAAAAAAATATGTATTTAACTTTGTACCTATAAAAAAATTAACTAGTTAATAACTTGTTCAGGGATATCTTAACTACATAGTCTGATAAGTTCTACAATACTGTGGCATTACTTTTTAACTTAACTTTAACTGATTCATTATAGTAGTTGCATTTATATATTTATCTTTGCAATAAATGCACGAAAGAAAAAAAATACAAATAACAACAATGTACACAATTCAAATTGCTTTATCGAACAATAAATTACTACCTTTTGGCTTTTGCGCAATAGGTATGTTATACTGAAAAATGATTAAAATGGACATATTAATGTCGTAAAAATTAATTCATGGATTTGGTGTTTAATAATATAATATAATTGTATGAACTAGCGAGAAAATAAGTAAAAAGTACACTTGCTATACTGATGACGATAACCAGAATAATGTGTGTCAAGTACATAAAACAAACTATTATATTGAACACATAATATTCAAAATAATATTACGAATCGTTCAATTTTTGCATACTGTTATATGGCCTACCTATATGGAAATTCAACATTTACTAAACGTTATTTATTTAATTTTTTTTTAATTTATATAAACTAGTGTTAATAGTAATACAGGTACATGACGTATTGTGTACATGGACGGCCAACGACCGAAACGGTTTTATATAAATTTAGAAACGAAAAAAAAATTTTTCTTCACAAAACGACAAAAATTTAATTGCATAATTAAACATACATTATAGCTCTAGTCTATATCCGATTTCCCTATACACGATAAATTTATAATAATATGTAGGTACGTTATTATTTTCCTAATATTAAGAGAAAAAAAAACGATTTTTTTCTTCGAACTATTTGTTTCCGAAAAAAAAAAAGAAAATTAAAATTAAAGAAAAATGCAATGCCAAGAGTATAATTTAATACGCTATAATATTGTATAAAGTTTTTTTTTTTCCTTCATTTACTACCGGTTTTGCAGTCTATAATAATATATGTTTATACTTGACATATATACCTAAATCAGGTTTTCATCCGCCGCTATTATGTGCGTCTCGTATATTTTTTTCTTCTTAATTTCGTTTATTTTGTCGGTGATTCATAAAACACGCGCGTGATTATCTGATTAACAAAATTTTATAATATTTACAAATACGGGCATGGTAAATTAATTTCCTATTACGATTATGCAATTCGCAAACTGATAATATTATAATACTCGTACGGTCATGACCATAATAAAAACATATAACAAAAATATATTTTATCAAAATATAAAACATATGATAACATTTTAAGCGTGCAGAATTTAGCTGTTTACAATATTTTATTACATTGTATTGACAACGAATATATTGAATCGTTATGCAATACAGTACAGATATATATATATATATATTGAATAGATACATATAAAAACCACGATTTTTTTAATATAGATATTAAGACGTACGAGTATATTATAGTATTAGTATATTATATTACCCAGGTAATAATTGACAATGTATACTAGGTATTATAAATATTGATTATTCATTTAAAATTGAATATTCGTAATTATAATATTGAGTAATTATTATTTAACTAATAAAATTAATGTTCAAATAAAAATGTATATATTATATTAAAATAATGTACAATCATTATTTACTTTTTATAATAATTATTAAAAACAAATATTTAAATTAAAATAAATTACTTATAATTAATAAATATTTATTATTTTATATTAGGTGTATAATATATTGTTAAATTAAATAATATATTAGTAATTATAATATGTTTAGGAATACATAGTACTTATATATAGGTACGAAATGAATTACTTGGCTTCGGCAGTTCGCACATGAACAGTTTTATTACTTAATTAATGTTTTCTATGACCGGTAGATTGGGGTAGGCATTGAATAAAAATTTATCTTCCCACCCCTTTCTCCACTTAAAGATAGAATTTCAATAAATCCTATCTGCCTGTGTATTTATGTCATTAAAGGAATATTTTCCGAAAATGTCAACTTTTTATGATAACTAGTTTATGGGCTAGGTATTGAATAATAAATTACTTCCCCTCACCCTTTTCCCCTTTAAAAGTCGAATTTCTAAAACTTCTTTCTGTTCGTATATCTATGTCATTAAAGGAATATTTTCTGAAAATATCAATTTCTACGACAAGTAGTAAGTTATCATTGAAAAATAATTGACCAACCCTCCCTCTTTTTCCCCTTTAATGTCAAATAAAAAAAAAATCCTTTTTTAGCGGTATTCGATATAATTAAAGGAATATTCAGGAATGTTCCCCTACATCGTTAACCCCATATTGGGTCTTTTTCCCGTTTGAATCTATCAAATATTCTGCGGCCGCCCAATATATTTATGTCTGGAATTTCGACTGAAAAGTAATCTCCAATAGGTAGGCTGATAGGTAGTGTATAAATTGATTAATGAAGAATGACCCGGGTTCAAGTCAGGTCTAATCGGACATTGTTGTACAAAAATTGTTGGTTTATTTATTTTTTGAGGTTTTGAACATTTATAGATTAATTTTTATTAAACATTAATTAATAGATATTCAGTAAATATATAATTTTGGTTCATTCAATATTTATTTAATTTTAATTTTAAATTTTCACCCTATATATATAATATATATGTTTAAACATTTAAACTCAATATTAATTAATAATAATTTGTTACTTGGTTAGGTACCTACATGTTATTCTACTATAATATACAATATAACGTGTGCCCACTACAAATTTTTTAATATATGCGTTTACCCAAAACAAATTCGTAAATTTGTACTAAACTGCATTACATTTTGGTAACAATATTTAACTAATTAAGTTCTGAAAATATTTATAAAATAAAAATACCGTAGTTTATATTTTTTAGCAAAATCAAAACATGTTTTAACCATTTTAATTTTTAATACGTTATATTAATATTGTATAACTAATATACGTAAATCTAATATAATATTTTTCAATAAAACAATTCTGAGCGAATTTCGGTATAATAAATATATATATATATATATACATATAATGTATAATACATATATATATATACATATATTTTGAAATCAAAATTGTTATAGACCCCAAAATTGAGATAATAGTTTTGAAAAATATAGTAAATCAATAAAAAGCTACCTACCTATATACATTGTAAAAATGTCATGTATTTAGACCCATTTTTTCACCGAAATTCGAATATAGCCCAAAATTTATAAAATAAATTTACGTTAATTTTACATATATTTTTGGTGAAAATTTAAAGTTCCTATAGAATCATTATCTACAGAATTATGAAGAAATAACAAATATTCAAGTTTCATGTTTTTTCCATTTGTATATACTTTTCGTACGTTTATCCTTACGTGTTAAAAAAAACCAATGAGAAAATTGAAAAATGACTTCTATAAAATGTATGCAATTCGATACCGAAAATAAGTAAACACTCCTACTAAAATTATCGTTGTAAATACGTGTTTGAGGAAAGAAAGTGATAAAATTCACAGTTTAGAAAAATTCTTAGAATAAATCCTATTTTACCTGTATAGGTACGTATATGTTTACAACTAGATTAACATAATCTAGTTGTGATATTTGAATATAAATAAAATGAGGATTTGGTGGTATTAGTCAGTACAGAGTTTAAAATTGGTAACTAATTATTAATCCCCCTCATGCTTGATTTAATTCAATATAGAATAGGCATTAGTCCCCTTAGAAAAGTCAGTGGGCTAGAGTTGGTCTTCTTAATATTATTTTAAGTATTTCTGCTTAATTCCAGTTTTAAAAAACATTTTTCGATACTTAAGGAAAAATACGTCTGTACGATTTTTTTACCACATGTGGAAAAATACTATCTACGTGCCTAAATCGGTAACGTACCCACTAATTTATTTACGACTGTATCATTGATTATGTACAGAACATATAATGCCATCTAATGAGAATTTACTATTTATATAATATCATCTAGAAAAATAAATATTTTGTAATTTTGATTTTTTTTAAACAATTAAAATTTATTAATTTTAGGAATACAAACTTTATTATCTATATCAAAAGTTGAAAACAATTACTTTAACTAGACTCCACATATATCATTTTAAGAGAAATATACAGTCCGCAGTCAATTGGGAACCAAAATGGGCGTTAGCTTACAAAAACTCATAAAGTTTTTCTGACTTACGGAAAGAATTTTGTTCTGACGCGCTGATTAACCAAAGTTAAAAATTTAAAAGTCGCCATCGATATGAGGTCCGGAACAAAGGGTTTTTTGAGGTCGAAGGTCACAAAATAGCCTTTTAATGAATATCTCGCTTTTTAATGTGCGCACGACAAAAAGTTTAAATTAAAATAAATAGAAAAAAATAGAAAAAAGATCAAATTAATTTTTCGTGTACTATAGTGCCCATTTTCGCGGTATATGACTTGCCAAATGGTACTTTTTTAAAAAATTGGATTTTTACAAAAAAAAAAAAAAAATAGCCTTATCGCAAATATCTCGCTTTCTATTCATCATACTATTAATAGCATAAGAAAACAAATTGTAGAAAATGAAATTTCCATTTTCCAAAAGGATGTATTTCTTTATTTAGAAAACAACTGTTTTAAATCCTTTTACGACTTTTGATATATCAATATATATAATAAATACCCAAAACCAGCAGCCATTAATGCACCCATTAATGCTGCTGGTATAGTGTGATAGGGATAATATACTTTTTAAAAATACTTAGTAATGAGTGGCAAAATTATCAAAGGATATACTTTAATAAAAAAAAAAAATTTCGCTCGTCACCCTTTTATAAATTTGTGGGGGGGGGGGGTATTTACTCCCCAAATTTTAAATAAAAATTGTTTATTGTTTAATTGTTTAAAGTTTTGTAATTACATATTTTTGTCTATATGTAAAGATTAGGCTAAAATATAAGCCTCAAATAATCCTCAAATCAAGCCTTTTTTCTATTATTTACCCTTATTGGAAATGCAGCAATAGTTTTTAAAGTATTTTTGAGTAGGTAAAAATTTATAATCTATAGATATATACATTGAATTTTTACCAAAAGGGCATTTGGTAAAAATTTGGTTACAGATTTGTATTGTGTAAAAACATCTGTTCTCTTAGTAAATGGTTAAAAATGATTCTGTAAAAAAAAAAGGGACTTTGAGTATATCTCGCTTTTTATTGGCCGCGATATAAAAAGTTTAAAATAAAAATTATTGAGGAAAAAATTCTCTACAATTTTTAAAATTGTAAAATCTTATATGAAACTTATATATAATATAATCAATATGATTTTATTTTGGAATATTTTCCTGAAAAAAAATATTCATTATTATTTAAGTATTTTTTATAAATAAATTTCAATTTATATGCAATATCAAATAATTAAAGTAAAATAATTTTTCATTTTAGTAAAGTAAAAAATACATATCAGTAATAATGAATACTATATAAAATAAAACAATTATATCAACAATATATTAAAAAACCTAACCTAACGTATTACTATTTCAATAATTCAAAAATATTCTTAAAACTAAGCATTTGTAATATAAGTAATATCAAGATAACACCAATTATTTCCTGTGAAAAAACTGTAATAAAATGTATAACTTTTCTTCTTTTTAAGAAAATGCCAGAAAATTATATATATATATATACATAGAATATTATTAAAAATTATGTTTTCCATATACATTTTATTAAATGTTTATGTATTATTATATATTCAAAAAAATATACTTATAATTTAAATTTCTCTATTTTCTTTTTCAGATATAAACTTCATTGCTAATAAACATGTCAAAAATAACAGATGTGAGTTATTCTGAATGCATTGTAACAGAACTTAAATTATATATTTCGAGTACAATAGGAAAGGAAATAAAATATGGTAATGTCGTTATCTATAATTGTTAATTATAATTTTCCTAAATTTAGTGCTAAAACAATTTCGACTTTTTCATTGTTAATTATAAATTTAATTTTTCACTGATAACTGACATTTTGATAAATGCTACATATATTTTGTAAGACCATTATATGTACCTTTCTAATTAAACAAACTTTATGTAACGTCTCAAATCCAAATGTTCATCTCATTTATTTAAAATTTTTCATTGGAATTCGGTAAAATTTATGTTAGGTAATGAAAACTTGTGTTCTTAGTTCCATTAGTTATTTTATAAATGAATTTTTTTATTTCATATATATATATATATTTATAAATTTATTAAATTATCTGGAACTTTGCTCAGATTTTCAGCTTTCGAATTCAATGATTTATAATAAATAATTTATTTTTGATTTAAAATAATAATATTATATACTATCCTATCCGAAAACTAAAAAGACCAAGTGCCACTCATGTGTCTCTGGACAATTTTTTCTTTACATTTCTAGGTCATTTTTTACATTTTGTCAGAATTGTAAAAAAAAATTACGATTTCATTTCTCATGTGTTATACATAATTTTGTATAGAAATTGTACTTTTTATTATATTATCATATTATAATATTAGTTGGATTATCCGAATCCTTTATTTATCAATTTTTATTGATTTTTTTCACAAATGTTAAGGTATATCTGCATTTACTTCTAGTTATAGTTTAAAGACTTTACGGTTATCTGGATTCAGTCCTTATTGATATAATACAATTTTATTGATAAATTGCTCTCATGTTTGATGATTTTACTTGTACTTAAATACAAAATATTTAATAATCATCTATAAAAAATCGAACATTTATATTTTTAGACTAAATGTATTTTTTTTTAAATTGAAATCATATAGACAAAGACATTGACTCGTGGATGTTCATGAATAAACCATGGTTTATTTTTACTATACTTTCAATATATTTGATTTTCGTATTGAAAATTGGTCCAGAATTTATGAAGTATCGCAAGCCATTGAACTTAAAGCTTATAATTTTAATCTACAATGCTATTCAGACTGTTTATAATGGTTGGTTGGTGTGCTGGGTAAGTCTTCACACTTATATCAAACTTGAAAATACTAATATATCCAATGTATCCCAATGCAATGTTTATATATATAAAACAGATATTTAAGAAATTATCAAAAATGAATTGATACATGTATTCACAATTAAATTGTAGTGCTATCAATGAAGAACATTTAAAATATAATTAATCATTAGACATAAAATTGAATTTGAAAATAGCGGCCGTTAATAAACATTTGTCTTGGGATTTCTATACTGTATACACAATGTTATTATTTTTTTAAATTAAAAAAATGTGCGACCAAGATAGTCAATGAATTGTTGACCAAAAGTTTGTGCTTACGAAATTATATTCTATTAAACGTATATAGGAATACCATGTGCCCTAATTTCTCTTTCAAAGTATGCAGTTTGAAATATTTTAATAATTGTACAACGTATTTAGATTTTTCTTACTACCCACATAATAGAAAATTCTTCGTAAACTAACTTTTCAGATAATAGGTACTCTGAATTCTTATATATATACCTAATTATTTATTATAGAACATTCCAAATTTTATTCGTTTTATTGTGTTGTACATTAACGGCTTAACAGAAGTTTTAGCAAGATTACCCGCAAACACAATACTATTTTCCTGATATAATGATAAAACATATATATTGTAAAAATACTGCATTAATAAATAAAATGGATTTAAGCGTATACAATTGTTTGAAAACTGTACTATTAAAATTATGGAAATTTCATCTTAAAGAATTATTGAAAATATGTCAATAAAAATTAACTATTAACCTACCGATAATAATTTTTAAAATTATTCATTTTTAAGACTAAATTATAATTATAGGAAATTAACCCAAATTTTTTTTCAGTTTCTTTTTACTCCTGGATCATTTAATTATGTGTGGAATCATTCCTGTCACTCAGACACAGCTCCTTACAGTCGATACTTAATGAGTCAGGTAAATTTATGCAAATTCATCTATATTACTCAATACTCATAAATACGTTTATGTGTATAAATAAAAATATTTATATATTATAAAATACTGAAGATGTAAGTACTTAGAAATATATCAATATAAATGGAATATTTATAAAATAATGTACATAATTCATATTGTTTCGTGACAGTAGACGCTATAATGGGTAGCTTAATATTTTATTAAAATAAAAACTTTGTACTACTCTATTTTTTAAAAACCCTTGAAATTGATTTTTTAATTGCAGATAAAATAAAGGTAATTCAGGTACCCATATCAAAAATTTCTATAAATAGCCAAAACTAGGAAAAATGTATTTGAAGATTTATATTGGTTTGGCCTTATATACATTTTTGGTAAAAGTTTCAAGGCTAAAGATTCATTTTTCCCCCGATATTCGAACACATTTCATACTTAAATATTATATGTTGTCGACAAATCGAAATAGGTATTAAACTAATTTTGTCTGCTGATATTTAACATTTTTTTAATATAACAAGAATTGTGTTTCTACATAATGTCATTATTAATGTAAACAAAATTTCTACATTAATGTATCTACTTAAAATATTCTATAAAATGTTCAGTCTAAAAACTAAAAATTAACTCTTTGTATGACATGAAAAATACTTAAAAATGAAAAATTGCTATGAATAGCCCAATATTGCGGAATAATTAAAATTATTAAATTAAAAAATTAACACTTTTATGACGAAAACATATGACAATTTAAAATTTCTATAAATAGTTCAGATATAGGGGGAAAATGTCGAAAAATGTTTCAATATAGGTATATATATTTTATGTAATAAAATTTCAAGAATTTATGATTATTATTTACGGAATTACAACGGAAAAAATGTAATCAATTATAAGAAAACAATGTTTTTATTCTTAATTTTTTGGTTGTTTTTTCTTTAACATTTACCGAAAAAATTTCAAATTTAAATATATATATATTTACCTATATAAGTTAAAGTACTAACTAGATAAAATTTGCTACCGGAAAATGGGGCATATTACCATCGAAGTGCTCCCTCTAATATTATAATATTTAGGTACACATATAGCGCAGACGAAAAAAAAAATTAACAACTAAAAAAAAATATATTATTTTAAAACCGAGTCTATTTGTATTTTTGTGTATCTAAAATAATAATCGAATATATTCATATTAATACATAAAATAACATTTATCATTTACATATAAATGTATTAAAAAATTAATATGATTTTATAATTTTACACGAAATACCAGTTTTTTAATATTGTCATAAAACTTTAAACAATAATATATATATATATATATATATATATTGGTAGGCACTAATTGAAAATTAACTATTAATACTAATATGTTCAAAATATATTTCAGTGTTTAGTTTTGGTATAAAACACTGTGTTAAAATATCAAGTTAACATAGGTACTGTATACATATAAAATATTTAAGTAAATTAGTTTCATTAACAACAGTAAAAACATTGTTTATTAATTACTTTTCGAAATATGCTACATTAAACCAAGGCCCAGAAAATGTTAATAATTCTCCAACAATTTCCAAGATATTCGTATCTAAATATTTTAAATGTTTTTTTTTATTTTTTTGAACATTTTCGAAAGTTGTTCTGTTGATGTATGCAGTTGGCAGAGCAATAATTAAAAATGTGTTAATTCAAAAGATATCGTCTAATTTAAGGAATGATCCAACAATAATCAACAAGTTTGTTGATTGGTTTTCATACGCAACCGTTGAAATTGCTCTGCCAACTTCACGAATATGAAAAGAAAAGTAATATTATAAAAAATGTATTATTGCCAAAGTCTAAAAATGTTTTCCTGAACAATACATGATTTTTTTTAATCTCGTCCCACCAAACTGTTGAAGTTATTTTTTATGCGAATTGAAAAATATCAGTTAAAAATACGCGTGTTCGGTGTAATAATAATCGACTTATCGTTCAATCGGCGACTTCAAACTGGATCTAAAATATCGTAGATAAATATTTCCATTACACATTAATCGTTTGGATTATTTTACGACCGACCGAATGTTCTGTATATAATGTTCGTCAGGCCTAAGTATAATGAATGAAAAAAATATAAAATGTTTATACTTTTCAATGGTGGGTAAAATGAAATTTTACAAAATGAAACGTCTATAATAATATGAAAGTAAATTAATCTCGTATCTCGTTTATGGTATGACTTCAAGGTCACCTGTATGAAGAAAAACTTGATCGACTGGTATCTGATTTCAAAGTGTGTTATAATATTATAACAGTATTCGAATGCCTCACTTCGGTTGTATCAATTATTTACGTTTACGCACAGAAATATGGAAATACATAATTAATGTGTATTAAATAATAATAATAATAATAATAATTATAAACGTTTTATCCCATACGAATATAACATCGTGTGATATAATACAACAAGTATTCATTCGTTTAATACATTGTAATTTTAAACGAAAAACGTTACATTATATTATATTAAATCGCGTGCCTACACAAGTGAATCGTAATGGAAGAGTAAAATATTATTGATATATTAAGTGCAGTATTATAATATTATTATATGTACCGAGGCCGACCACAGGAATTTTTCGAGGAAAAGGCAATCAATTTTTTTATTATTATTAGGTACGAGTAAATATAGTCGTGTACGTAATTTTTGTGCGCTCAAAAAGAGTAAAAATTGGAAAAATCCTCGTTCTCGCTCTGTTCTAGTGTTCGAAGAGAAATAATAGTATTTACTGTTCAAAAATAGAATGAATCTTCAAGGACAATAGATAATAATACCTTTGATACATTTCAGTATGGTTTTTGGTGAATAGTCGCATACGATTTGAATAAAATGTTAAATAAATTGTATAACAGGTATTGTTATAATTCATACCAGATATGTAAGTACTATATTTCAACATTTTTGAATATAGTTTGTTTTTGCGTTGAAATTTCTTAAATGCTTTAGAAAACCGAGCTTTAATCAGAACCATTTTCTGATATTATACCTACACATTCCAAATATTTAATAACACAAATTCTAATTAATCTCAATCGATAATCATCGATAGTCCAATTTTCCAGATAATTGTTCAAACTAATATTTTTAATTATAAATTATTATTAACTCAAATCACAAAAATGATATAAATTTAATTGCATATACGTATTTCAAAAGTTACTATGTTGTCATCTTTAAAATACGTATGATTTCAATTTATAATAATTTATAATATTACAGTCACAATTTATATGCTTAAATACATTTTATCATATGTTTTAATTTAAATTTAAACTATTTAATACTTTTAAAATAAAATTAACAAATATTTTAATAATTGTAATATTATTATATAATTATATATATTATATATTATTTATTAATGCATATTAAACATAATATAATAATTATTTTTAAATATTTTAAATGATAAGTATTGAAATATTTTAGGTATAATATTATGAAGGAATAAAAGTTTAAAAAAAAAGATAAAAATCCATATCACAAAATTAAATTGTTGTTATTTGTTAAAAATACATTAGATATGTAATATCTATAAAATATAAATAACTAAACATTTCTGAACGAAGCGTGCAACATTATTATTATTATTTCCGATTTTCCTTGTAATTAATTAAATTAAATATTTTCTAAACGTACGCGCGGTAAATAATAAAATAACAAATAAAGTTATTCTGGATACTTATTTATTTATTTTTAATAATATTTAATGAATATTAATTTTTGAACACACTAAAATTCACTGATGTTCCGTTTTTTTTAAAATTTTGTTATTATTATTATTATTATTATTATTATTATTATAGGTATCATATGAATTAATTGAAATTTAATTTACTATAAATATTTACGAATTCAGTTTTTTTAAAAAAAAATTCTTGTTGTGTTCTTGAATCGAAGATTAAGTCATAGATACTAGTCATAATTTAATTTTATATATATATATATATACATATTAATTAAAAAAAAAAATCCATTGGGAAATCTGCCCTTGCCCTCCTCCACAATTATAATGACTTTTTTTTATAAAAATATATTTATTTTATCTACCTATATAAAATCCTTCAGATAATTATATAATTTCTGTGGAGTTTAATAGAATTTAAAGAATTAAGCATTCAAATTAAACTTTTGTTCATACATATGACATAATATATTGTTTATTTTTTTTTATGATTATTATTATTCTATATAACCTTGAATATGGATTGTGTTTACAATAACAAAACAAACTTAAAATAAGTTAATAGATAATAGTTACATTTATTCATACAATGAGGATAATTCGAGAATCCTGTCAGTATATTGAAAACATATTTACTACGTTATAATTTAATGTTATATACAAAATTTACGAGATGCATACAATATTGGTAATAAATAATAACTACAGATTTAGTAACTATTTTACCAATTCCCGTCATTATTTGAAAATAAAATTGATAAACAGTGTTTAGAATTATCTAGATAGTTTTTTCACTCATCTTTTATCTTGTCTAAACAATGGCAAGTTTTCTAATCAATTATCTTTTATATAATTTTGACTTATCTATATAATTGTATTCTAATTAAAGAAAATATATTATTATAATATACAAAATTTGCATCTACTGAGGTTCCACAATGTAAAAAAATAAATAAATAATTTGACGATATAATCGTCCTTATTGTACAATAAATTAGATTTTATAATAGTATTATTGAATTATTGAAGTTCTAAAATACTGTGTTAAAACATAAAATGTAAAAATGGACAACATTTTCATATTAATAAAACATAAATTTGAATTTTGAAAATTTAGTAGTTACTGTACATACTACTACAAAGACAGTATAAGTTGTTAATTTTTAAATTTTTCACATAACATTTTGTATAATTTTTATAATATATCCGGAATCAAATTTGATGTTAGTGATAAGATACAATAATACAATATCTACTGCAACATTGAAAAACAACCAATTGATATAGTTTATAGTAATTACTAAACTATAAACTAAACTTTTGGTTATTTTTTTTTTTTTTATGAAATACCATCAAGTTATATATTTAGTTCAAATTATTTCCAAATGTTTTAATTATTCAATTAATACACCCACATAGATATTTTATGTTTTAATTATCGTTATAATGTATCTATATTGTATACAGATGAATAAAATAACAAAATAAAATAATATAAAATGTACTCATATTGGTGAAGATGTGTATTCAGGCCTGTAACCAAAATTGTTGAGATATAGGGCGGAAAATATTTTATTTATATATTATGTCTATACATGATGCAGTCTTACGAAAATTGTTCTATATATAAATAGTTATATTAGTTAATATAATAAATTGACCTTTTTTTATTGCTCATTTTCTTTAAATTATGTAAGTATACTAGAATTGAGCAAATTTATATTCATTAGTATATTTATATAAAAATAAATAATTAAAAAATAGTTCTAAATATTTAACTGATTTTTAATATCTATAAATTATAATTGGTTATAATATAAATAAAACTAAATTATAGAATAAAGATATATTAATTATATATTATATTAGGATTTAGGGTATTCCTTAACTAAACATTGTGTGAGTTACAGCCATTTACATTTTATTTTTCAAATTTAAATCGGCTGTAATTTTTCAATTTTTAGAACTATTGAAATATTGAATATGTCAAAAATACTTTAAAAATATTTTTGTGTCAATCTTATATGAAAATTATGTATTCTTAATTAATAAATAAAAGTTGTTTTGCAAATGCATACATCTTATTGGAGAAAAATAATAATAAATATAAAACAATATTTAAGAATTAACAATTTTAAGGTATGTATGCCTTTTATTATTCAAAATATAACTACAAAATATGTTAGGTTAATCAGACAATTTTAATCCATGCCGAATTGAAGTTGAAGTTTAAACTCAATCATATTGTGGATATTTATAAGTATTTTTTATAATATTTTTGTAAATAGTTCGTATACCATTAGATAAATTGAAATTTATTAGAAATATTATATGTTTTATTTTAAATTATATTTTGTATATTTTATTTATTATAATTATATATTGTCTTTAATATATTAAAATGAATATTTTTTTATAATAACTATCATTTTCAATATAAAAATATACACAAAAAATATCCCATAAAAATAGTTAAATATTTTAAAAGACGTAATTTTATGTCCTATTTTTTTATTAATATTAACTGCACTTTCCTATGACCGAAAATGAAAATTTTGGGACATTTGATAACGAACAAATGATATGTAAAACCAACAAAACACAAACATTTTGTTATCAAGTTTTCGGTATACATCCGTAATTGGATTAAAACGTTCGTATCGTAGTACCTATAAAATTTATTAATGATCAATAATATAAATTTCCAATTGAGATGGAAATATGAACCATGCCTCAATATGTCTTATGTTTCAGTGTACCTAGGTCTCTTCTATCTACCTGTATGAATATCATAATCAAATTAATATAAATTATAATGATATTAAATAGAGATCAACCACTAACTATTTTAATGTAAAAGAAACACAAAATGTATTTCGAAAAATAGGCCATTTAAAAATGGGCCCCCAAAAATAATAATTATGTCCTTTGGTAGGACATGGTAGTCCTCCCGGTAATTGCAGAACTATACACATTTGTAGTGATGTAATAAAATGAACACTGCATTTTTATATTTTTTTTATTACTAACACAATAATTATTACTAAAATATAGTATCACAGTCGCCAACATTACAACCTATTTAAAGAAAACCTCTGATTACTGATTATTTGAAATTATTAAAAATGTAACTTAGCCTTTTAGCGTATTATAAGAGATCACCACTACCTTTTGGCATCTGACATACTATACATCACTTATAGCCCGGTAAAAAATTATATTTATGAACTAATTATCATAGAATACTATAAAATCGACATTCGGAAATGTTTTTTTCGGTAGGTTTTGGTTTCAATAGCCTCGAAATCAGCTGTTTAGTACTAGTATCACTACATTTCTTACTATCACAAAAGATATAACAAATACATTAATTATCTATACATATATACTAATTGTACAACATAAAACACAAAACTCAAAATAATATGGTGTATCTAGAGAGCTGACCATAATTGAATATCAGATAATAATTCCGACCGTGATATTATACGTATGATAACATAATATATAGTACTAATTTTTATGTTACAATTAATATTACATATAATTCAGTCACGTATATTTCTGTTATAAATGTTATTATTCTTATGGGTTCTTTATTTTGAAAAAAAACTGGTACTGTGACGAATGTTACACAAATTTGTAATTATTACTTTGACCACCGCCTAACTAAATTAATTTCTGTACTTTTTACGACTTTTTCTTTGTATTTTTAAAAATAAATATTTAATCACATGTTAAATGATTTTCTTGATTTTCTTCATATGTTATAATTCATTATAAATAATTGATAACATACACTGAATGATAATATAAGACACAGCAATACAAATACAATACCTAAACATAGATTTAATAATAAACTATATGACTTAGGTAACAGCTAATGAAATATTTAAAACAAATTACCATACACCCAACGCATTACATATTCTGTTATTACACGTACTTATAATATCACGGTTGGAAAATTATTATCTACCGACCATGGTGATAATAAATGATAATTGAAATCTAGACACACCAAAAGTAATATTGAAAAAAATTAAATTGATATAATAATAGCATAAAATAGTGTGTAAGTGTTAAGGAGTGCTCAAAACACTTGGATTGTTTACGTGTGTAAACAAATAGCACAGAAGTACTGGGAAGAGTAAACAAAAAAAAATATATATATATTATTATCGTCTTATCGTAGAATACTATATGGACATAAAACGGTTAGATACGTTTCTAACGTCATGTTCTCTCGCTGTGAGTATATAACTTCAATCAAACCGCTCTGAAATTGAAAAAAAAACTGAAGTAGTGGGGAGAGTGATTATGGTCTGCTATTATGTAACAAAATATTATGTCAAACACTTAAGATGGTTGAAACAGAATTGATACAAATTTTTATTATACAAAAATACATTATCGCCGAAGACATCCTACAATTTTTATGTAAACTCTTTGACTACCATTGACGCATATATGTATCAATGACAAATTACATTGAAATAGGCTATTGATGTATATAATATATGAATCTACAACTTTATTTCAATATATGATAACCTGACAAAAAATAATAATAAATATCTTATCTACTGTACTTCCAAAAAGAAACTCAGTTATTGAAAAATATTCAATGTTTTTTCAAACACGTTATAAGAATTTTAATTTTTTCATTTATCAGGGTGACCGAAATTTTGATTATTAGCTGCTGTTATCCATCATGGATAAAGCAATTCCACAATTCCCACATTAATGTTTATATTTATATTTGTTTAATTTGTAATATTTTATTTTTTTAATAGAAAATAGTTCATTACTTATATAATTCATTATTTATTGAACTTTTCTCCAAACTCAATCTATAAATTTTGGAAAACTTGGTCGTTAATAAGCAAAATGCTAATAATTACTCATTTGAAAATAAACAAATCAATTATATTTTTATTTATTTAATTGAATTATTACTAAACGTATAGAAATGTAAGTTAATAGAAATGCCAATATTTTGAAAAAAAAAATTTCTTGGCCTTTCAGTGTTCAAAACTGAAATAAAAAAATGATTAAAAACTGATAGCTTGGTAGGTAGTCAATTTGTCAAAACTAATGAAAGAAATAGAAATTATGTTTCATTATAAATAGTACGGTTTCTTTACCATTGGAAAATTCGAAAGATGAACTCTTCAAAGTACCTACTAAATACAACCAATTGACTATCAAAAAAACTTTTTACTCCGAACTCCTACTTAGTTGGTGGCTTAGAAAAGAATATAAATCATTGTAAAACTACTATATAGGTACCTCGTTCTGTCAAAAATCTATAATGTAGTTATCTAAAATAATATTAAAAAACGCATTGAACGACCTCTGGTGAAAGTTATAAAGAATCGATTATATAAACATTTTAAAATTTGATATTTAAGTATGTATTTCGAAATACGTTTGGAATCAGAATCATCTTACAAGTGAAAAATATATATTCGTATGGTCGCATAATGCATAATACTGACTCGTGCGTGAGAGTTCGTATAGCCGCTTTGCGTAGTCGCATCAAAACTAGTTACCTATTTTTTATGGGTCACTCGCACTTATATTAATTTTTAACTTGCACAACGACAAGAAGGAAATGTCTAAATAATGTCTAAGAATTGCCTATACTCTGCCCCTTAAAAACCAATCACAAAAAGCATTTCAATAATACGTACATTGTACATTACACTAAGTATACAATATTTATAATATTACTAATAATTGTTATATTTTTTCTATACGTGTAATAACATTGGCCATATAAATTGATATTTATAAAAACTTATAGTCTAATTAAGAGCCAGTGACCGACCATATATCATATAAATATAGTTTCAGCAAGAAAGTCTTTTAGTTTCTTATATATTCTATATACATCACTCTTATAATTATTTATTTGGAATTTTGTCTGATTCTTTATGGCAAGTGAGGATTACGTTTGGAGTTTTTTCTCTTTTGCATTTTTCGAGTTATTATTATAAACTATCAACATCCATGTTTAGTTTTTATTGTATTAATAATTATTATATATTATTAACTATTATATATATATATATTATAAGGAATCGAATTTCAATGCATTCACTGAATTTTATTTTTGTACTATTCTCAATGTGATACTTTCTGATCTACAAAAGTGATTTAAATATAATACCATATCATATGCATACATTACTAATAACAAAACTTTTTTTTCATTTTATGAAATTTTTTTTTTTAAATTATTATTTATTTATAATTTTTAGATAACAAATTTTTGATTAGGCATCTTCTAATTTTATATTTTGAATACACCAATAAAACTATTTTAAGTGTATTTTTGGGACATTTTTTGATATTGTTAAAGCATTAAAATCTAAGCATAATACTTATGACATTCTTCGAACATGAACTAAAACTTCGATCCTATAAATCATAAATGTGATAATATTAAATTTATTTTAAACTTTTTGTCCTTTATTGGACTATAGTACTTACTATATTGTTCGTTAAAATAAACGTAAGGAAACGTAATTTATATAAATTTACTATTATGAATACAGAATGTGGTTTTCATAAGTGATATCGGTATTTATCAAATCCTTCGCTGTTGTAGACAGTGTAGAATGTAGATGAACAAAAACAAAATGAAACTGATATAATCTAAAAACATCCTTACAAAGTACGTGGTTGTCCCAAAGTTTCAGATGTCGCTGGGTCGCATACATCACCAAGCACAAGTTTCATAACACGTGTCACACATATTATACGCTTTTCTTAATATAATAATATTATGATATAATATCAATTGTTATTCCGTAATAAAATCACATCACTGTTTGTTAAATATATTCTTATCACTAGGTTTGTTAAATTTTTACACTAATTTAACTTTTAAGTAAAAACTGTTAGTTCAGACAAGTTTTTATTAGAATATTATTATATATATATATATATATACCTGTTTCTACAGTAGAACTTTGTCAATTTTCCTGAATAAGTTTATACATTTAACAGAGTACTGACGTCAGGTAGATTAAATTTAATTACAATATTGTTCTTGTTGCATAATATTTCAGACATCTTCAATATACTTACCGCTGTTTTGGTTAATTTATGACAGTCAAAATGTTTTGAACGTTCCGTAGTTTATATTTTTATAACAAAGATGTTTACAAATCTAAACGAATGAATACTGTACATTATGTAAAACTGCGTTGTAATTGAAGGGTATTTATGCAAAACGTATGTACTATGGCCTAAAAAAAAAACATTTTATTTTTTTTTTTCCGGAAATGCGATTGAAGTAAAATTAGAAATAGCACGTTTTGAAAAAAAAAATTTAATAGTGCCTTTTGCTAAAAACAGAGATGTTTAGCGTATGAATTAATACAGGATATAGCACGTTTTGAGGGGAAATGGATTTAGCACGAAAAAAATATAGCTGGATATAGTACGCTTAAAAAATAAAAATGATAGTCTCAATCGAATTATCGAGTATTTCACCAAAACAATCGATATCTAACTAGATTTGTTCAAAAATTGCAATAGTACATTTTGCATAAAAAATTTAGTTACAAATGTTTTAATTTAATGAAATAATATATTGTTGTTAGTTGTTAGTGTATTTAAATTGTATGTTTTAGCTCTATAATGCCATGTGGTATTATTTCATATCCAAGGTAGCCGAGTTATTAGATACTGTAAGTATATAATATTATGAGAGCGAATAACGCTTTATAGTTTAAGTACCAAAAAAATAACCTACAATTTAAATTATTTCATGAACCTCTAAAAAAAAATAAAACGATTTTTGACCCTTCATTATTATAGTTTAACCATTAGTGAATATTTAGAGACATTTCAGTACATATTTAAATATCAATTCTATAAAATTATACGAAATATAAACTATTTTTTAATTTTAAAATATTATTCTTATAAAATCGATACCAGAAGCGAAAAAATCTTCAAGATTTCCCACCATATTTTACAAGTTTTATGGCCATTTCATTGCAGCCAAATTTCGAAACCTAATCCTCTATCCACAGCACTCCATTTAACATTTATAACATTTAAATTTAAATTTGAATACTATATATTTAAAAATATAAATTAAATTAATATTATATACTAATTTTATCGTAGGTATTTTTTGTTTTACGAAAAAAACAATCTCAAGTAACGGTCCTACACGTCTACCATCATATGAATATGGCGTTCACCGCTTGGATCCATCTAAGATTTATTAAAAGTAAGTACCGATATAATACTGTAAATATTTTTTTTATGCAGAAACGAAATACATTTTTATAATAGTTCTGGTGTATTGAGCAAAGCGAAACATTTTAATCTCTTAACGATGTGCTTTCTTTATGTATACGATTATAGAATATTATGACATCTGCAGTGTTACATTTTAATATCTTTTGTAGTTTTGGGTAAAAATACTTGTAAATTCAACACAATCTGAACCAAACAATGATACTCTAAATTTATATTTTTTTTGATTTTGAAGAGCATTTGAAATTTATGAATAAAATCTACTTCCCTTTGAATCATTTGTCAAAAAAGACCATTAGCCAAATTATTTACCATACCATTTCTATAAAATTCTAAATAATAATATACAATTCTAAAAAACACGTTCGAGTTATCGTAACTTAACATGATTTAAGGTACATACCTTTAAATCAATTTGAATTGAAAATTCGGATATAATGTGTACGTTTGTGTTTGCAAAATATATATTTACTGAATAGCTAAAATTATATGACATGCAGGTCGATATACTTTGAATGGGTATATTAATGGTGTATTGTCGTTGAATAATTGTTATAAATTAATAATATTTTACGGTATTTTCAAAATGATATTCTGACGCAGCTCGTCCAATGAATAATGAATCATATTTTCTGATAAAATCTTAATGAGATTTTGAAGAAAGTATTACGTTTAACTTATACAAATTACTTTTTTTAGATACAACGTAAGAATTCAGATGACATCTTGTCAAAATGTTTCGTTTATATTTTCACTATATACATTGCTAAAATATTGGAATAAATTATGCTCGACATTTTCATTCAGTAAATTGATTACAGCGTACATTAGTTCCAATTGACCCATTCAACTTTAATCGTAACATATTTCATTTTTACAAAAATTATGTAAATATTTATTTCAATTTATTTGATCGGGAATTCCATAAAATAATATTAAATATAACGTTCGTTTGGTTTTCAATTGACCGATAAAGCTAAATATACAAATAATAATATAGATGCCAACATTGTACAATTATAACATCTAAAAATCAAATACATATAAACATTTTAAAATTATATTTTTTGCATTAGATAACAAATAGTATCTATAACATTTTTCGTTTTAAGCAATCTTATTTTATTGCTCGATTATACATTTTAACGAAAAGAATAACCCAAATTTGAATCATTGACTACGATATTATAACCATTTTATCTCAATTAAATAAAATTTTATTTACAACTCATAATGTTTACTGAATTCTAGAAATTCAGTTTTTTTTTTTATAACCATGAAAACAATTCACTTATCCCCATTTGTTTCTTAGAATAAAAGCTTATCGAAATTTAATCGAGTTAAAACTATTCTATACCTTTATTAGACGAACCTATATGGTTCTAAACACAAATTTAGATACCTTATATACCAAATTGCGTTTGTCTGTCTGTCTGTTTGTATGTAGTCACTGGTACATATAGTTTGTAGATTTGTTTACTAGGAAGATAGATATTATTCGTTTTGTTTTATAATTTCAGATTATTGTTTAAAATATATTTAGAAATAGAGAATTTAACACACTCGTAGAGTGGGTTTTCTAACTTGTTTTATATTTAAAACACTTATAAAATTAATTTTCTCAAGTTCAGATGTATTGACCATATAAAAACCTATACGATATCCAGGGACATTGCATGTATCTATTTTTATTTTTTTTTTTTAATTCGTCATTTGTCAAATTTAGTAAACGAATTTTTACTAACTTTTTACGATTTACGTTCCTAATTTGTGTCCTCTCCATTTTAGGGATACATCTGGTGCAATGAATTGTGAGGGCTACAAAAAAAAAGCTTTTTAGTTTTTAAAATCTAAATACTATTTTTCTACATATCTATAATAATTATCATTACTCCATCCTCTATAACAACCAGAATTCTTATTATTTAGATAATCAAAAACCAACAATTATTTATAAAAAAATATTGACTTTTTATGTCAGAAATTTGTATTAAAATTAGTAAAATAATTCAAACCAATATTTATAATGGGTATAAAATTTACATAAACAAAACCATCATATATAAATTCTTGAAATCCTACTCACCAAACCTATATAAAACGTTACAACTTATAATTAACATTAATTTTTAAGTTAACTTTAAGTTTTAGTTAGAATATGATCATGTTGAAATTATAATATGTAAACAATTATGAACAAAATTTTTTTTTTTTAATATTCATTGATTTTATTATATTATATTTTTAAAGTAATATTTCAATAATATTTTACCAATTGTATATAATTTTATATTTCGAGTGGGGGGGGAGGAACTATTGTTTTTACGATGACTTTTTTTTTTTAAATAACTTTTTAGGTAAAAAATAGCCAAATAGGAATTTTAAACTATATAACTCTTTTGATTGCAAATTCGTTTTAGATGATACTATGCACAGATTATTTTTGATTTTCTCAGTAGTTTTCTTGAGCGTAAAGTAAAATACCATTTATAACGGAATAATTTTATAAACGGATAAGTAATAAAAGAAGTTTTTATGGTTACAATTATATTACTAAAATACGTACATTATATAAATATGTATATTATACATAGGTACCAATTTAGCGATATAATAAAATTCGAAAAAACAATTTTCTATCTATTTTTAATAATAAAAAATCCAAAAATACCTATCATATTGTCACTTAAATATACTCTCATTTAACTATTATAAAACTGAATTTTAAATACTAAATTAAAAACTTTTTTTTTTCCAAAATATTATATTTTAACGTTATAGGCATATTTTTTAAATATTTTATGTTTGGTGCTTTATGTACATATATTATATATTTATAATGTAAAGAATACATATTTAACAAATTTGAATAAATACTCAATCAGACGTTTTATTTTACATAATATAATTAATTTATATTATATACGAAATAATTTTTTTTCATAATTAGATAAAATATAATATATTGTGTCTACAGGTGAACAAGTAGCCTTTGGTGGAGTTATTAACACAACGGTGCATACAATTATGTACAGCTATTATTTTTTAGCAGCTCTTGGTCCTCATATCAAAAAACGTCTTTGGTGGAAAAAGTACTTAACTAGTCTTCAAATCGTAAGTTCTTTTACTATATACAAATTCATTCATACGATGAATAATATTATTATTATTACATTAAAAAAATTTTTTTCAGCTTCAGTTTATTTTAATCATTCTCTACGTATTCAGTCTTTTCGTGTTTGATTGCAAGTTTCCAAAATTGTTTATGATATATTTAGTATTGGACCTAATATTGTTCTTATATATGTTTATGATGTTTTATAAGAAAACTTATAAGAAAAGTTAATATAAATGTCATAAAAAATATTTATAAAATACAAATATAAATACATATTCATATAATCAAGGAATAGAATCGATCGAAATTAACCGGTTCCAGAAATTCAGAACCAGTACCCTGAAATAAATGTAGAATCGAAACTGAACTGGAATCCAAATTTTAAAATTGGTTAAATCGGTTCCAAATCTTCGATTCTCTTATATTTATAAATATGAAAATATTATTTGAATGTAATATTACAGATGCCAAAGTATATTTTATATTATTATATTTATGATATGAGTAAATAATAATAATGGTTCCAAAAATGTCGTTATAATACCCAAAAATATTGGTAACGAAAATTCATGGCAGATATTTTATTAGATTTAATTAATTTTTACTTATCTAAAATAAAACTAAATTTTAATTATAAAATTATATAGGTACTGGTTGTTTATCTCTCTGAAAAAAACGTTTAATATTGTTTAATTTTTAGCATTTTTTAGTGATTTATTAACTTGCTTTTATCGTTTTATATCTTATAATCGAATTAGTATTATTCTGTGTTTATGTGAGTGTACTTGAAAATAACTATTGTTGACTATTCGATTCATAATGTAACCCAACAAATTTGAATGAACAAAATTAAAAGACCTTTGTGAGAACTTTTATTTATATAATACGTATAGTAATATATAGATAGGTAGTCTAATAATTACCTAAAATGTTCAAGATAAATATACAAATGTATGTGTATATTTTTTTTATGTTTTAATTAATAAAAAATAGTTTATTCCATTTTGTTTATTTTATTTTTTTAATTAAAATTTTTAATTTGAAAATATATCTTTATTAAATAAGTAGTATGTAAATATTCAAAAGAGAATATTGTGAATTAAAAAAAAAAAAAACGCAACGTACATGCATGCTGTTTATATTTAATTTAAAATGAAAAAAATTATTATTTAATATTAGTGAAATCACAAAGATCAAATTATTGGAATTTATCAGAGTAATTTATATGCCTACTTCGTATTTTATTATTTTTTCAAAAATATAACATAAGTGTTTTTTTGGCCATTTTTAAACTTCCACCGGCCATCAAGTTTCTCCATCTATCACGATACCTTGTCATTTTTATCATCATCCTATCATCCACTTCTCTTGTGCCTTTAAGCACTATATTCATACATCGTTGACGGGGTCCACCCCTTGGTCGCTTTTTTGTTATTTTATTAGTCAGTGCATTTTGTATAAGGCTACCGTTAGCTCGCCAAACATTACCTATTATTTCCAATCGTTTTGCCTTAAGGTACTTTCCAATGTTTTTTGAAGGACCAATATTTTTACTTTTTTCATTATTCTCCGATTAGATTTTGTGTTGTCATTTTATTAATAACCGTATACAGTTTTAATAATAAAATAGTAAATAATATTTATAGATTTTAAGGGCAGCGAGAAAGCTGATGATGTTATAATAATGTTTAATTTGTTAAATTTTATTTTCCTGTGAGCACCTTTTTGTCTAGAAATAGTGACGTTAGTAGTGAATATTCTCACAAAGTATTAACCATTCGTTCTTGTAACAACTGAAATTATAAAATTATGGCAAAAAAAAAAAAAAAAATTTTAAAACACAATCTTCCTTTAAAAAAAAAAATACATAAATATTATCAACAAAAATTGCATTTAAATATATTTATAAGTTTATTATGGTGTTATATTTATGTAATAAGAATAAAATAATTGATTTTATTTTTTTAGTAATCTGTATTACTTGTATAATAATAAACATGCACTAATTACGATAGGTAAAATTATTCAAAAACAATGTCTTGAGATTATTTATTATATATAATATGTAAATATTATACATAATAATTTGGTATATATTTTAAATGCAATATAATATATATTAAGACTCAACAGTAGACATCCTACATCCTACCTGACGTGTAAAGTATCTACCTACTGCATGGCCCCTGAATCTGGATTTTTAAATTATTTCTTTGATATTTATATAATGACATAACAGTACTAAAATGTATTCTTCTCTAAAGATTATTTTATATAATTATTTTTTGATTATAAATGGCTGAAAAAGATAATTACCGAAAATACTACATTTTGGAAAATATTTCGAGTATCGAAGCTTTACAATGTTCACCGATAAAGAGGAAAATGTTCATATTCGATGACCTCTATATTAATCGTCAGTATTAGTCGTCAGTGTCATGTTCATTTAATTCCCACATCGATAAATTAAAAATGGATTTTTATTTTCACAGCAACTCACACTACGAACATAGTAATTCTAAGACTTATTATTCAAATCTGGCCCATGTTATTGCATAGTACATTTTGATTTATTTCACAAATGGTAAAAATATGCATTATTTGTGTGCTTCCTGGTAGTTTAAGTAGGTGTGTTGAACTTGGAACACAAAAATAATACGAGTAGGTATACACGATTATTTCTTGCGTGGCTTAGCGCTAGAAGGGCGCTAACGTCATAATTATAAATGATTTTTTGTGGGTTTGTAATTTTAAAAATACAATATATATTTATCGAGTATAGATCATAATTTGGACCAAATCATGGACAGCTCTATTTTGTCACAATCATTTTTTATTTCCGTCTAAACTTTCTCAAATTTTATGGTTCTAAAAATCACCAAAAATTTTCTATTTTAGATAATATTCTTCCAAAAGATTATTACCATAATTTTACACCACTAAATTGAAGAATTGTTCCAATCGTTACATACTAATCAATTATTTTTCAATTTCCATAATAGTTTTTGATGTGTGAAAATCTATGGCATAGGCAGAGCACAGAAACTTAAAAAAACCCATATTTCTATACAACCTCGGCCTTTTTCAAAAGTAATTTTGATTTATATATTACTGTTCTAAGTCCAAAATATATTGAGTCTTTGAGTTTAAAACTTAAAACTGCTGTAACTTAGTCAATTTTGAGTTTGAAACAATGGTATATAAGTGTATCAAAATAACTATCAACAAATTTACCAACTTGAATATGATATAAAAATGGGCGTTTAGTATTTTATATCCTCTATTATAAAAATTTAACATAATTGGAATTGGTTAAAACCTTGTAGAGATATAGTATTTCCACTTTCCAGTTATATAAAACACATTATAGTCTATAATGGTCATATAAGTTAATCTCTACAAAATTACGGAAAACTGCGCCAAAAGTATAAATAATTTGTTATAATGACATTAATTGTTTTATAAATTGAGTACCTACTTGTGGATAATTTATGTAAATAAAATAAAACCCAAATTTACAAAAATTTACTTTTTATTGTGAGCAAATACGTATTCGCTGATAATAAAAATAAATGTTTGTGGATTTGGGTTTTATTTTATTTATATTATAGTGACATTTAATAATAATTTGTAAATAGGTACGTATTTTAATTAATACTACAGGTTTCAGCAAAAAAACCACCAGAGATTAAATATGAAATTTAATTATATAATATACTATGTAATACGTAAAATATTATAAATGAAATCATTGTATTTAAAAAATGATTAATTAATCAAGTTCTGAAGAATTTAGAAAATAAAAAGATTAGTTATGATTAAAAATGAGATAATTGATACATCAAAACTATAAGGAAATCCAATAGTTATATTAATATAATAAACACCTGACACATGAATAACTTGATTTTTTATCTATAAAGTTAGTCAAGGAGCAGTGAACAGACATCTTGAAAAAATTTTTACAAATCTAAAAAACATTTTTTGTCAATAAAAATATTTAATTTGATTTTCCTAAAGGTTGGAAAATAACATATTTAATGTTCTTCCTTTGTACTGTAAAAATAAAAAAATGGTTCAGATCGACCCGAGAGTTAAAAAAATAATTTTTTAATATTGTTACTACAGACCAGTTTGGTAGGCTGGGTTGTTCTCTTTATAATTAAAACGATTGGGCCGGACATTTACATTTAAAATGCATTATGGGCCGAATTCCTCAGGAATATATGCAATTCTGGTCGATTTAATACATTTTAAATCCAATATAGGCCATGCTGCTGGATTTTAAAATTTGAAATACATTACGGGTCAAGTCTGGGGTTCAGCTTTTAAAATGTAATAACATTTTAAATATAGCTTTATCTCAATGCGATTTAAATTTATTTCTTACTAGTTTTTTTTTTTTTTTTTTTTTTTTTTTTTTTTGTTTGGTTGCGCAAAACAAATACGCAAATTTAGTGCATCAAATCATAACTGTTTTCTTTGGAAAATTAATTTTAAAAAGATATCGATATTCCGATATTCAGCCAGGATGAGTTTTAAAAATAATTTAATACCATACCGAATCGGGCTTTCATACTTAAAAAAAAAATGTGGTCCGAGTTTTCAAAATCATATAAGTATTAGGGCAATTTAGGCTTCTAAATAAAAAATTTGGGCCAGGCCGAGCATATAGATAAGTATTTTAATACTCGGTCGGTCTAAGCATTCTAATATTAGGAAAAAATGTGTTATAAAACAAAACAAGGAGGACCAGACGGAATCAGAGAAAACCAGCTGGTACGAACCTCTACTACGTACATTTATAAATTATCGGCCCAACTCACAGGCCAACTACCAAACTATCTATATGAACTATCTGCTGCGCCCGTGCACACGCCTATGATCTATAGGTGTGCTACATAAAATTCTAGGTGTATAGTGATTCCGTGCAAATCAGCTAACGTTACGTTACATAAGGTTGGGTTAGCTAACTTTTTGTGGTTTAGATTTAAATTCTATATAGAAAGTAAGTATGCAAAATAGCAATAAACGTTAAATTGCTCAATCCCTTCCCACTGGTGGAATTTTTGTGTAAAATAAATAATCAAAACTGTTAAATTGTTAGAAACCCTTTTTTTTACAGCCATATCCACGAACGTAATGCCCTATAATTAAAAAAAAATTTTACTCTAAATTTTGATTCAATAAGACCGTGTACACATGGTCAGGATGATCGATATTCCACTAAAATCGACCTCATGGCGTTTCATAGCAAATCGGGGGATATTTTCAAATTAAACGGTCCGAATGCTCGAAGCGAGTGAGTGTAAGTGGTAAGTTGTTTTAATAATAACTATAGAAATTCGCAAATAATTCATACATTAATCAAAAATTTTAACATTTAAAAAAGTGGAAAACGAACTCGTTTCGTATGTTTTGGCGGAAAAAATAAAATGGGAGCTCGATTTCGGTAGAAAACGGATGTGGCAAATCGATCGCCGGTGCCCTCACCACCGCATCATTTACGTAAACGACTAATGAAATTTAATATAATTTTCGACATAAACATGGTTATTGAACTATACCACGGTCGAATATTGGCAGTCGTTAGCGTTATATTAGGTTAATATATATTACGTATAACTTACCCTGCCGAGACAAAATTTAGTTATATTTCGTTGAAAATTTGAATTTATCCAAATATTGAAATGACTCCGTTGAGTCAATACAAAAATTTCACATAAAATACGAGATTTTTATGAAGTAGGAAATATCTAGATAAATATCTCGGGCGCTTATGTATTTAATAGATCTATCTATGCAGTTGCGTTGTCAACTTTTTCTTGGGGGAGGGTGGTATGTGATCCGTTCACCATTTTAATAAATATATTTGTTCAAAATATTTCATTTGGATTTTTAACTTTTCGACATTTTTTGCCTTATATGCACTTAATTCTGATATTTTCAGAATATTTTTGTAAAATATTTTGCATAACATGGAAAACATGTAATCATTAGTCATGAATAAAAATGAGTTAAAAAATAACTTTTTCAAAATTAGTATAATAATGGTAATAGTGGCAATAATGGTAAGTATACCAGACGAAAAAGTGAATAGTATTTTATAGAAATACTACATTAAAGCAGAATACAGGATAGGTCATGACAGTTGTAAAATATAATATTAAAACATTAATTTTGTATACTTTTAAGTTTCAATTTATACATATTATTTAAATTTAAAAGTTTATTATTTTTTAATTTATTAATAAATGATAAAATTAAGTACTTAAGAAACGTGGCCTAGTAATAATAATATAATTTATTTAATTTTAATTACATATTTTGTGAAATTTTCGAGTGTAGAGAACCAATATTTTTTAATGTATGAGGAAATTATTATTTTTGAATATATAATTACTTTAATTCGTATTTTATTATAATTTTTCTATAGTTTTTTTAATGTCGGTATTTTTGAATAATCGATAAATTACCTCTTCAAAATGTCTCAAAAAAAAAAAAAAAAAAAATATGCGTGAAAAATTTAGATCACGACGGTCAATAAATTTCATTTACCTTACTTTTTGGGCATATAGGTATAAATAACCAATAATAATAATAATATTATTAATAAAAATAATAATTTCCAGTTTTATAAAGTATAGTTATATTTAAAAGCATTTAAACACATTTCGTCACTTTTTACTCGAATACAAATTTGAAATACATTTGAAATAGATTATTTATAAGGAGCCAGTCAAGTATTACGTCAGCGTATTTTTGAGATTTTTAGACTTTCCTTCATCCTTATCAGAAAATGTTAACAAATAACCATACCCCTTCCTTAATTGCGTCAACATAAGTAGGAAAATCTCCCCTAAAATTAAGAATACTGATATTTTTTTTAACGATTCCTGTTTAAATTATGCCTAATCAGTTTACTGTTACCAGAATGGTTTTGACCCACCTCCCATCCTACTTGTCAGAAAATGCCAAGATATGGTAGAATCCCTCCCTTTTCGATGCTTAAGTAACACTTGAATGACCCCTAACTCGTATATTTTGTATATTTTTACTGATAAATGTATATTGTATAAAAGTACCGGTTAGTGGTATGTTAACTTAATAATATTATACCTATTCTTATTGTGGTTACTGTATTCAAGTACAAACAATTTACAATAAAATAATAAAATTTTAAATAGACGCTCTTCGATTGAATTCGTTTGTTAGGTACATTGCTAATTTGTTTTTGATGAGATAATACTATTACTCAATGATTTTTAAATAAATTCAGGAATTTAAATTATATATTTGTAGTTTTTGTATTTTTTTTTTCATTTTTTTTTTCGCTTATTTTTAGTTTGATAATGAAAATACGACTTTAATTTATTATCAAGTTTAAGACGAATTCCTAAAAAAAAAAAAAAAAAAGAATAATAATATAAAATGTGTGTGCATTTTAAATTAATCGCGTAAGTAAATTGGAGTCCAATTATGTATTGTAGTTGCTCACCTCGAACTCTACGATGATCGGTTTAGAACGTTATTCACTCAGATACAACCATCATTAATGAATGCTATCGGGTAGCGTTCGGTTCGCAAGTCGTTTGCACTTTGGTCAAATCTTCCAAGTCGACCGTTATTTTATTTAGTAAAATAATAACATATTATATGTAGTAGCATCGTTTTATTTATGTATTGTATGTGAAATAATTTATGTTTTGTACGGTCGTAAACAATTTATATACCTGTAGCGTTTAATTAGTGAATGAACTCGCGAAAGTATCGGGTGATGGGGTCTGGACAAATTTGACAAATTTTTTACGATATTCCAAACAATCCATATCAACAAATTAACATCGCGTTAATGGTCATCGGCGGTCACGACATATTGAAAGGTATGTGCACATATTATTTAATACCAATATCGATCTTATTTAACGTCTAAACAAAATGAACTAAAGTAAATCGATCGACCTAACATTGATCTAGTGTAGTGTAGTACAGTGTCTACGTATATGTTCGTTCACAAATTTACGAAATAAATAGGTATACATTTTCGAAAAAATTATAATATTCAGTAGGTGTATGCGTTTTTAATGGCGCACATATAAATTACCACACGCGTTAGAAAACACGAATTTATAGACGATATTTCTCGGGGAACAAATCGCTGTAATTTTTTTTTAATACAGCGAATATGAAAATATAGGCGCATACGATAATTTCTCCGATTTTATGCATCATCGTCATGTAACATAGAAAACAAGTCTAAATGATAAAGTAATAATAGTAATTTTCGACGAATATGTATGGGCCATTATAGGATGGTAATACAATAAACATTGCTACGACTAATAATAATTATTATAAAAATATTTAATTTATTATAACAAATATCGGAGAAAATGACGTATAGACGAAAAATATATAGGATATCCTTTGAAATGGTCTTCTTCTATTATATAAGTCTTACTTAGCTGCAGACTATAGTTTCATGATTATTTACAAATAGATTTCTATTTTGTGTTTTGGTTTTTTCACGTTTTAACGTTATTTTATGATGGTATAAGGTATTTTATGTAATTTGTTATTACGTTATAGGCCAGTAATGCCCAAATTGGCCATTTCGGCCGTTAAATATATATTACCTGCACGCAGTGCTCCGTGTGAATTATACGAGAACAAAAACTGGCGATGAAATTAATTTTTATTATATTTTCCAGCCATCACATATTTTTCTATTATACAAAGTATTCTTAATAGTTCTAAATTATTTTTTAGTCATTTTTCTTAGGTTTTAAGTCTTAGGCTCATTTTTTTTTTCAAATATTTTCAATATATATTCAGTTAATAAACGCCTTATATCTAATTATCTATAATAATATATTTATACTATAGTTAACTTAATTTCGATTGAACAAAATGTGTTTTATAATAGTCACATCCGTGTTGGTGGATACCGAGTAACACCCAATTTTTTATTTAATACGTCCACCAAAAATCACCTGGTGGACTATTGCCTGGAGTAGCACAGTACATTCAAATAGTTGATTACGTATCAAAATTAACTCGTTATCGAGTACAACGATTTTTTTTTATTGATTGATTAAAAAATACGAGGATTATAAATATTCATAGACGTAAAGCTTTTTATGCCCATCGATCAAGAGGACAAGAGACTTATTCGATGTCTTCTTAATCAATCGGCATTACCCTCGTGTCACGTGAATCTAACCCGACACAGATACATTAGATATTAATTATTAAGTTATGCATTTCACACAATGAAAACAGTAGTTCTAAGACTTATTATTCTAACCTTGCCAATGTTAGTGCATAATACATAATGTTTTATTTTAAAAAACCCAGAAATATGCATTATTCGTGTACTTCCTAGTAGTTTAAGTAGGTGTGCTGAACTTGGAAGACAAGAATAATACGAGTAGGTATACAGGATTATTTTTGCGTGGCTTGATGAAAGAATGGCGCCAATGTCACAATAATAAACCATTTTTATGGGTTTTTAATTATACAAATACAAAATATATTTTTTGAGTATAGGTTAAAATGTGCATAAAATAATTGACAGCTCTATTTTGTCATAAAAAATTTTTATTCAGACGAAATGTTCCCTTTTTAACTATAAAATGATAACGTTATAGTTGAAGAAGATAGACCACTGATATTAGCGGCGCTAAATGAACTACTGCACTAAGGCTTTTCATAATAATTATGCTCTTTAAATACATAACCTCAACGTCCATAATGGGGAAAAAAGAGTATTTTCATAATATTTGCATAAAATCCGAATAACAGTAATTATAGTCATTCCTTCGTCACATTTATTTGGTTAAGTTATTTTAAAATTATAATATTATAATTATTAAATTTATAATTTTATAATATTAAATAATATTATTTATAATTTAAATAAATTATTAATGCCGTTTATAACGATAAGAACTAAGACTACGACATTTATTGAAGTCCAATTAAAATTTAACTTATAATCGTAGAAAAATTATACAACAATTGTTTATTCTGAACTTTTGTCTGTTAACAATTTAAAATGATAAAAATTTGAAATTGCAGCAAAGCATGGATTTAAATGAAGAATTCTTTTTTTTATGAAACATATGAAACAAAATGTAGATTTCCTAAATTTAATTCATATAATATCAGCAGGAAATTAAAAAACAAAAATGTTTATTTTGCACTTTTTAATTTTTTTTTTACTTTTAGGAATTTTCTATGTAAATATAAAATATATAATTATATAATGATAATACAATTTACGTAGTGATTTGAAATAAAATCAATTAAAATATTTATTAGGTATTTAATTAAAATTACTTTTCTTAATTAATAATATCATTGGTAATTTAATACTCTGAATTTTCAATAAAACATACAATAATATACATAAGTATACCCAGATATTGCAAAAAAATTTAATTTTCTTAAAAAAATTCTCATAGTGATTTATCGTAATTTTTAGACCATAGTATTAACGTAAATATTATTATATTAAGTATCATTAATTTGTTTTAAAAACATTATTTTTAATATATCTGATAAACGTTAATTTTTAGGAGTATCTATTTATACTTTTTCTTATTATTTATCAGATATTTTGTCTGTCTTGAAATATATTTTTAAATTTGGAAAAACGTATCCATTTTTAATTTTTTATTCAGTCTGTTCAATGATATAATTTTTAGGACAAATTTAATCGTATTAGAAAGTCGTTGTATTGAAAATTTGTACTTTTAGTGGTTGTGGTGTAGGTTTGTATAATGAACACAACAAAATGTATTCATGAGTACATGTTTAAAATATCATTGAGGAAACAGTACCTATCATAATAAAAACCTTAATAAAAGAACATTCTTAATACCTATAACAATTACTATTTTAAATCATTAACAACGGTGCAGTAGAATCAAACATTAAAATTCAAGGGTACATATTATTATATGTACAGCCCACGCTCGGGTTATACAATTATATACCTTTTTTTTTTTTTTTAATATATAAATGTAATTTATGGTTTACTAAATTGTTTTCGTATTTAAATTTTAAATATTCCGGAAATGTTTTTACGCGATATCGTATATCGCACAAACAGCGAAAAATGTCCCGAAAACAGTTCAAAACAAATTCAATGTTCTTATACACTATGGTGTATTATAGAGACGTTTCGGGTTTCGAAAAAAATATTTATTAATAATTATTATAAAATATTTGTTAGACGATAATTTCCACATAAGTATAGTAAATAAATATATATACATAAATATTATTTTTTTTGGATTTTTCAAAAATAGTTTTATGTGTACGAGGATTTCGATCGTTTTTTTTTTTATTATAAGACTTATGTCTCGACTCATATAGTTTATGACGTGTGTGTATATTGGCAGTAAATACTGTTTATATCTCATTTTTTATACGTATTGTTGTTATACACTAATTAACATTAGACGCGTTCTGGGTTCATTACAACCGTAGGTACTTACATCGTCTACCAGCTCGGAAATGTTAATTGTGATCGTATGGGCTACATACTCGCGGTTCATACGCACGTAAGGAAAACGGTAATGACCGTGTAACCGTACGCAAACACTAACAGTTCGGCCAACACAAATTATGATTATTATTATTATTATTATTATTAGTAGGTAGTCGTAGTATTGCATTGGGTTTCGTGCACATAACAATAATGGTCGCGTGTACAATTTAAAAGTCGTTCAATTGTCACAACTGGATCCTGATAATAATAATAATAATTTTAATAATATGTAATAATAGGTAATAATAATAATAAAACATAACCTATACGACAAAAATATCGTTATGAAATATCACTCGGTTATAACCGCCGTTGACAAATTTGTGATATATTTGTATACAAGATCGCAAGATATTTTATTCGATCGTAGACGTAATATTCTGTATAATATTGTTTTCCAATAACTATCTAATACAATACGTGTGCACGTCTATTCGGAGAACATTTAAAAAAATTTTCTATCGACAATTATTACCCTAAGGACGTGTTGTAGGTTAGACGTACCGAAATATAGTCGATTTGCATGTGCTCAACCGACATAATTGACCGTGATTCGATAAAAATCGTACATTTCCTTCAAGATCTACGGTTGTTTTATTGTATTTTTAATTGTACAACTTGTTTAACATTCACATTACTTGTCCAATTAATTAGTTCGATTTTACACATATTTATTTAAACGTTTTACTAAGGTTATGAATCGTAAAAAATCTACAAAAAATAAAAATAAAATCACTTGTCTTCGATTACTTAAAAATGTATCAAATATACTAGTAAACTCCATGAGAAAATTCAAACATGTTGTGAAGAAAATGTGATAAAATAATATTTCTTATAATGTCCAATTATAATTCTTACGACGAAAAAACGATTTTCTTGTTAGCATATATTTTATTGATTCTGCGATATACGATCGGTATTATAACATTCATCCCGAATATATTTCAACAGCGACTAAAAAATTAATCGATTTTATTTACTCGTTGAAATTTTAAACGAGAAAATATAATCAATATCGTTGAAGCTGTCGTAATGACGTTCAACACGAATAAATAATGTTGTTGAAAATGTAAATTCGTTGGAAAATATTATTACATTCTTAGGAAATTCTACCCCCGGTTATATGAATGTAGCGATGTAAAGAGTACCTTTATGTCGAAGAGTACTAAATATGAATTTCGTTAAAACTTTCGTATTTTATGACTTTGTTTCATAAAATAATAATATAAGAAAAGGTATGAAATAATTCAGAATAATATAGATACTCGTAATTTGGTTTTGAAAATATCGCTAAAGATATGGTAGAATTTCAAATTGTCCTTCTCCTCTCTCTACTATACTGGCACCAAGACCCATCGATTGCTCGAACCTTTAATTTCATCTTTGCCTTATAAAAAATTTTAAGGTTTTACCACTTTTCTAGATTGGAACAATATTATTCTCAAATGTAATAAATAATTATACTTGTAAACTTGAAATTTAATTATATTAAAGTCCTATGTTATTGTTAATATGGAGCGTTTTCTAATTTTTATGGATATTTAGTTTTTTTTATATCTATACATTACGATGAATTACAGACTATTTGAGAACTATTCGTAATTATGGTTAAAAGTATTTGTACTTATATTCGAATACTTTTAAAGTAAACTATTCGAATAGGTATTTTAATTTTAAAAACATATTGCACAAGTTTGATAAGTATCTAATTAGTTCTATAATGTGATGAAACTTTTAAAAGTGTACCGCAGTTTAAAAAAAGATAGTATTATATACACTTTTGTATTTACTATTCTTAATAATATATGTGAAACTTGGTGATTTTATAAGTTCCTGTGTTGCAGAAGTTAGTTTTTAATACAATATAGTATTTAAATATTATAGAATTATAATATTTTTTCACATTTTTATATTTATTCCAATAATTAAAACAGTAATTTAAGTTTCCAAATAAATAATAAATTGTATATCTAACAATTTTAATAATATATATGTATATAGATAAAATTGTACCTAAATACATATCAATTTGTATCGTCGTACCTTTTTTAAATTCAATTTCTGATTCAAAATGTTAGTTTTAAATTCCAGTTTGATGTTTACCCGATTTAATAGCATACAATATATTATATTCATGAAAACCAAAAATAAATTTATCGCTCAAATGTTTTAAAAAATAAGTAGAAGATTAGTTACGGTTCCGGTCAGTGTATTTTTATTAGTGGCATTGTATGAATACAATTCTAATTATTACGTTCATCAAGGATGCCCGGCTATTTTTAATGTGATTATATTGTACATATTATATAACTATGGCTCTCTCCCTGATCATTATTTAACAGACAACCTTAGTATAGATCAAAATTTTACGTTTTATCATTTTAATGAATTAATGAAAACAATTAATGAATTCCGTGTTCGACTGACCATGGTATATGCTCATGGTATTAATGCAATCTTGAGTAATTTGCGTCGGAATTTGTCATGTATTTTGACAATTAATGTCTATATGTTAAATTTCAAAATTATAGATTATTCCAGTTATATAAGATCATTAAAAATTTACACTTTCTGAAATAACAAAAAAATACACGAAATACTTATTGAAAAGTATATTAGCGAAATAAGATTAAAAATAATATTTTTTTATAAAACACATTATGAATAGTGTAGGTAATAGGTACCGATTTAAAAGAAAAATGATACTTAGCAGGTAGATACCTACTTAAAATAATTACTCGAAGTTCTCTCGAATTTTCATGGAATAAACCTTAAATATATACTATATAGGTAATTTAACTTCAATTCTAATTTAAATTATTATATTTTTTTTAATAGGTACTTAAGAGAAAGCATTATATGTTAAAAGAATATAAATTCAAGGTTAGTAATTAAGTGCATTTTTATACTGTTTAAATAGTAAAGTTTCACAATGGAATATTATGAATCTAGGTATTGGATATTTATGTATAAAGTACAGACAACAAAATGGAGAATTGTAATACTTATGTATTGTGTATCTACATACTATACAGTACGAACATCTAAAACGACATTAAAACCAAAAAATTCACTCACTAATAAAATTGTCTTACAATATTGAATATTGTGTATTTATAAGTTATACAGTATATATTTCTATAAAAATAAATATATATGTATTCGTGTTTTAAGTTAAAACTATAATTATAAAGATTATTTGATTATGAATATAACACTTAAAACTGGGTTTTCTTAAAGAATTGTATTAGTGCATAAAACTGTTTCGAATAAATTTTGGTAAAAGGTAAAATTTTGAGAACCAGTAACCGGTGTTAAGCGCTTTTTTAATTACATGTATATTGATGAACGGCTTTTGAAAGTTTAAAAAATTTGAGGTTACCTATAACCAATTTAATACTACTTCTTAATTTTTAGGATAACAGCTTCACGATGTAAAGCTATTTCGTAATTTTCATAACCAGTTACCGGTCTTTAACGATTCTTAACATTTAGTTAATAATAATTGAAATCGGCTTTTATTAAACCTTTATACAATTTATATCTACCCGTAGCCTAACTCTTCTATCACTGCAATTTGGTCCCGGATTTTCGTTATTAATTCGTAATTATTTTGAATTCCTTGCTTATATTTTTATAATTATTGTGATATTAAAAAGTAAAAAGTAAACTATATAATAGTTAGGTACACAAAATTTAAAAAAAATTAAAATACACATGTGACAAAATAAAAATGTTGTAATATTAATATGCGTTGTACAATACATACACATAATATGACGAATGATAATTCACAAGAAAAAGGGAATGATAATATATTGACTACTTTTAAATTTATTGTTATTTTAAATTTTTATATTATTTTTATTATAAATTATATTATTACTTTTAAGGTTATTTTAACGGATGATTTCCAATATAGGTAATTTATTATATATTGAAAATTTTGTGTTATACGTAAATGTATGTTAGTGTGTTTATGATCTATTATCACTTTAAATTCTTAGAAATTACAAATACATTTTTTATTTTCCCCTTAAACTATAACTAAAGTACTACAAAATTGTTATTTTTAAAATTTTTTAAAAAAGGCTTAATAACTCATATATATATATTCAAAAGAGTAATTTGACATCGAGAAGTGCGTAAGGTATTCTTTCCGCTTATTGACCTAAAACCACAAAAAAACTAGTTGTTTAAACAGCCTTAATCAGCATCATTAGGGAGGACCTATAAGTATGTTATGGGCTGTCAAAATGTTCAATTTTAAGTTATAAATCACAATGTTATAACTTATAATTATATAATTATTAAAATACAATAGTATGTACCTGGTTTTATAAAATAAAGATTAAATTATTATAAATACAAATTTTAAGTAAAATTTATAAAATAAAGATACACAAATCCAATTATATATTATATAGATAAATCATTTTTTATTTTTATTTTTTTGCATTTTAGAAAGAATAAACTTGTTATGATTGCTGACTACCAATGACCGCTCCTTAGAATTAAAAATAAAAACCGGGAATCTGTTTTCGATTTTCAAAAACAGAGGGTTTTTATTGTTTTTCAGCAAAAATCGATTACAGGTTTTAAGCTCTGATATGTATTATAATTTATAGTGTTGGATAGTAATATAACTTAAGTTAAAAGTTACTGAACGAAATGACATTTTTAGTAACGGAAATGTAATTCAACTATGTACTATTTAAAAGTAATTTTCATGAAGTAATATGATATTTTTAACCTTGCAAATTATCCACAATATTTTTACAAATTATAGCGAACCAAAAATGATGAATCAAAAAATTTCAGTTTATTGTTAAATGTAAATGACATGTAATTATTTATAGATTATATACCTATTAATATTATTGTGTTCGTAAAAAGTATTAAGCTTTGAAATTATTTCGCCCATATCTTCCGTGTGAGTATAATTATTGCTCGAATAGTTGTTACTTGTGGGAGGTTAAGTAGTTTGGAAATTATAATTATTTTAAATTTGTGTTATTTCCTATAAATTTGTGATTTGTAGCAATTATCTGATATAGAATTTGTTAGGACTATTGTTTGAAATATAAAAATGAATTCTGAGCAGTTGGAAAAATTATTTCCTCATTTATATTTAAAGATTCCTCATTATTTTTGGTAGTTTTTATTTTTTTTTTTTAATTAGATAATTACCAAAAATTTGTAAAAAAAAAAAATGAAATTTTGTCAAGTACATATTTTTTTTTTTTTATTGAAGTAAACAATACATATATACATATTGTTATATCTACTTCCTTTAAGCAGAGCTTGTGTTGGAAGTAGAGAGTTACATCTTACAAATTACAAATTATACATGAACATATATATACAGTGCAAAAAAAAAGAAATGGAATTATGACATTTTAAAGTTGGGTAAATTAAATAGTAAATAATAAAATAAAGTAATACAAGTAAAACAGCAAATAGTAAAAAGATTATTTAAAGATAGAAGTCCTAAAAAAC